>DWEI01004783.1:0-11369 GCA_018245875.1 Mysoria ambigua
TCGACCCGGGAATCGAACCCGGGACCTCTCGATCGGCAGTCGCATCTGCAACCAACACGACCAACGAGGCAGTCTAGGCAGGCATTAAAACTAGTCTTGAATGAATAGCCGGTAGTTCGTTATCATTAGCGTGTCTCCGTACTAGCAATTAGCCATCGTTACTCTAACGACGCGGTGACTAATTCTGGTGCTCTCTGAACCTCTTTGTTAGTGAATCCGTGTTCACATTGTCAGAACAAAATTACTTAATCTAAACTTTGTGTTATTTAAAGCACTTTAATACATTTTTGTATATTAGAATTAAATTGTGCTACTTAATGTATTCTTAACACTTAGGGGAGCATTATGATTTCTACTTGTTACCTGCGTTTTAGCATATAACAATGAGATTTATTTAATAAGATTTACAGTTCAAGTGCAATATATTTACAAATATGTGCTTGCGATCTGTATCTCTTGTATTATTATTAACGTGTTATATATTTCTCGAAACATTTTTATGAAAGTATACTGTCTCGAGTCAAAATATTTTATATGTAAAGGCAAAGGAATGTTGCGAAAATTCCTTGGAAAATCGTTTTAAATTGTTTAACAATATTTTTGAACACGGATTGTTTACCGTTTAATTGCTCTCTTATTAAAGTGGAATATTAAGTGCATATAGGCATATGCTTATGTTCAACTCCCGAATTCTAATAGCGCTAGTTCTTTACTTCAAAATATTTTCAGCAAAAACTCGCAATTCACTGGATTTAATTCGGCACTTGCTTCAATCTTTGTATCATGCCTTAATAGCCTTAATAGTTTTTAGGTTAGCTTTTGTTATAATTATGACTAATGAGCGAAGCCCCGGCTTTGTTTTGTCAACTGACTAATTGTTGAATCATACCTCGTTCTTAGCATTCATTACCAAGGTTTTGATAACATGGTATTATGTATATAAATTGTTCGTCTTAAGTCCGAGCACAATCCGTTTTTGGTATACGTGCTTTAATTATATTAGAAATTTTTATCCTATTATAAATGCGAAAGTTTGTAAATATGGATGGATGTTTATTACCCTTTCACGTAAAAACTACTAAATGAATTCTAATGAAACTTTACAATAATATAGCTTATACATCAGAATAAGACATAGGCTACAACTCATAACGATATTCTGTGGATTGTTAAAAAAATTCACGTAAAAGTAAGTAGAATATGCTGAGCTGGTTTCCGCTTTGCGCCCCTCGACTCTTACCCCTAGCTCGCCTGCTCATCTATTTTGTTTAGGGATTTGATTTTTTTCTTTTCTTTGTGGAGCAACATATAATCTAATTTTCATCCTAGAATTCCCACGAGGCCGGTATTTACGGGATAAAAACTTTGTGACACACTGATTTTCATGCGGGCGAAGTCCCGAGCACATCTAGCAATACATGTAGGTTTCTAGGTGATTTTAAAATGTAAGATTTTACCGTATTGAAAGATGTTTATTTTACTGTACTAAACTCCCTCTAATCTTTATTTACTGTACTAAACTGCCTCTAATGCGAAATACGCTTATGTCAAGAGCAAAACAAAACAAGTATCATAAGTTTACTATACGTGGGATTTCGCAAATCGCGATGCGAAATTATATGGTCAGCGGAAAGCAAAGCAAAGAAAGATATAATTTCAAAGCAAACCAACTTAATGATAGTGCATAGGTGTGTATAGAGCAATGAACCTACAAGCATTACGTAATCGGATTTCGTCGCGTACTTTTTATAGTGAAATAACTTTGCTGTATTAAATTGAAATATAAATTTTTATCTCATTTTTACATCAAATCTTATCATTGTCGTGGCGTAATAGGATAAATGCTGATTTGTTGCGATGTCATATAGGTACAATGACAAATGTTTTTACACATTCATACTGATAAGAAATTTCGTATGATAATTAATTTTTAAGTAGAAAGTCGTTTTAATTTCTATTAAGTAGTGTACAAAGAATGACTTTGTCACACTAAATAGTGTAGTGTATAAGTATAATTTTACGCTTGCCTTTTATTTCTTTTTAAAAGTAATACGTTAGTTATTTTCATGTTTTTGTTCATATAATATTATATAAGGGCATTTAGAGATGTTATTCACTAGAAATTAAACGACCAGGTCTTGGTCGAATAGGTGTAAGATGAATCAATGAGTTTTTGAAAACTGGTATTGTTCATGAAACTCTGTCTTTAAAACGCATTTTTATATAATTTTGAAGTGGAATGGAGAGGGCGTGCAGATATTTGTGTGGGATGAATATTTTTTGAACGTTGTAATCGTGCTCTTTAGATACTGTAGCGTTGAGGTTATATTTGCAATTATGTTATTACGGATGAACATTACTCTGCATACATAGTACTGGTTTAAAATGCTATTTGTGAGTGCCAATAATTATTCATTCCTTTAGTGGGCGTTCCTTTTCTTATTCGGTATATAATGGTTAAGTGTTGGTCTGTGGCAACTTACATACTTCTGATCAAGAGTATTAGAAATGTTATCAGTTTTGAAGTTAATAAACGTGCCAAAAGAATAATTCAATTGGGTATTAAAATTTTATCATAGTTACCTATAAATTATGCTTTTTAATGTGCACTACATTGAATTAGATTAGTAAAATGATGTAAATATTGTAAGATTACATTAATTGGTGAAATTGAAACTTCATTAGTGAAAGTTGAAAATTACGAGCGGCCGAAACAGTTGACGATTATCGCTTTTGCTGATTTAATACAGATGTTGGTGTCAATTAGACAAGTTGTATAACTATCTGCCGCGTCATTGCAACCTTTCATTTAAGCAATTCCGTTTGTTTTATCTTTTAAATTGTTTATGTAACTGCGTTTATAACATTCCCTCGTCGCATCCGTCGTGCTTTATAAGACGTGCTGCTTTTGAGTGATTTTGCGATTTACTCCCTTCGCCATATTGCGTTACAATCGTTTCATTAACTTTTGCATAATAAGCGAACATGCAACCACACGTAAATTTCGAATGTATGTTTCAGATTTATATCACTATGTACATAATACGTATTAGAATAATTTGTCTATTATTTCCAAATATTATCGTTTAAATTTTCTGTACGTTCCCGTTGCTGGGGTAGAAATTTATTCATCTTTCTTTTATATTTATTCATCTTGGTTCAACACGGATCTTCTCTATTAAGCGTTAAGGACGCGTTAGTCAATATTGGGTTGGCAGACTTCAGAACTAATAAAATGTAGTATTCTGAAGTGTCCAGATTTACTTACAATATTAGCATAATTTTATTCACAAAATTAGCATAATTTTATTAACAAGTGCGCGCCCGGATTTGAATCACGAATCTGTTTAGTGGGAGGTTGAATTTTGAACGTCCATGAAAGTATATAGGAACAGCAACAATTTCAAACAAGATTCCAAAATTTTGTTTTCAATCATTATCATCCAATTCTGCAGTAACGTAATTTTATTACGTTACTGTGTTACGTATTTGTTCCAATTCGACTGAAATTCCTATACAAACATCCTATTCTCTTTCTATTGATTTTTTACATACTCAGATTTTATATATGTTCAGGTATAAACACCAAGATGAGCATTAAAAATAATCGTTACCACATAAATATATCAGCACATGAAATAAAGTTTATGACTCAGGAAATTATTTGATTTAGTGTTCTACCGCTATAAAACTTTACATCAACATATCAATTTAAATATAGCGAATGATATTTTAAAAGTGGATATAAGGAAGTTAGAAGTCGGCTAGAATACTTTTGTCTCATTCCAAGTTTCACATGGCTAAGAAATTTTACTGTGGGATTTTGTTCCTTTAATATGACCACAAACAACTGAAGCATGACCGGGGGGTAAATGGACAGGTGTTGAAGGATGACAAAGTTATTGTTCGTGTCTCTTCAACTGGAAAATAATCAGGATGTGTAGGCCATTGAGCACGTAAACTGCCCAAGATCACCTCATCATGTTGAGCTGTTTCATTAGATTTTAAATTCGAATCCAATTAATAATCCAAAACTTCAGATACGTATTTCAATCAATGATTCAAAACTTCAGATACGTATTTCAATCAATGATTCTGAACTTCAGATACGTATTGAAAAATGGCCTGTTTATGAAATATAAAAAGTTAGGTACATATGTAACTGTAGGGTCACGAAGTACCGGCTTTGTTCTTGTAACATTAATCGTAACATATTTCTCATTTAATATTAAGCCTGTTATAAGTAACCGACGAAAATAGAACTATCGATTGTTTTGTAAAGAAACACAAGTGGCCTGTGGTCAACGTTTTGGGCTGTTAAATCTAATAAATATTCACTGTGTACCAAACTGTGTATACTAAAACCTTTATATTTTCATGCTTTGTTAATAATTTTATATTAAATGACGTATTCCATGGGACATTGTCATTATTTGTCTTGGGTGAATCTATTCAGAGAGAATCTCGGTTTGCAGTAATACATTTTCCTTATTTTTGTTTTGTGCGCTAACTGCCGCTTGCATTTACCTTGAAATCATTTAAGAATCTTCAAAAATAGAATCGAGAGTCATGTATAATATTATACCAAGTTCTCTTAGAGTTATTGAAACGTGTCACATTGCGTAGCGTTGGCAGTTGCCCCTTACATTATAAATAAACATAATGACGACATCATCTATATCGGCTTCAAATTGAGAGCAATTTGATACATTAAAATAGTAACACATCATTTGGATACAAGTAGGTAAGTACCTATAATGATACATTTTTTTATTTCAAAACTAAAACTTTTATGATTGATTGTAAGAAAAATACGAGTGTGAAAATATTGAAAACCGTGGGAAAGGTTTTTGTTGGTTTAATATCGTTCAAGTGCTTTCATGTGTGATAAAGGAATCAATTATTATCTTTTAATAGTACACGTTCATTATAGTTTAGATTGGTAGTGATAAGATAACGCCGTCATTATAAATTTCTATTCTATAAGTTCTTTATAAAGCATCCATAAGCCTCAACTAAAAATGAATGTTTCTACAAATTAATTCTTACACTATTGTTTGTTGCTAACAAAAAAAGGTTATAAGGTAAATTTGATTCATAATAATAAATCTTTACGATTCCTTTATATTATGGTTCTCTTTTATTCATTAATGGCTTATAAGATGCTTCCGGTTAATATTTCTCCTCTTCAGAAATAAATTACTCTCATTCCATGATGATTTATGAATTTGTATATAGCTTTGTCACTGAGGAAAATGCGATTTACTTTGTTTTGCTTTGATGTTTTATTTTCGTTTTCTCGTAGCGTTCAACATATTATTATTTATTTGTCACTTTTTTTTGCCAGTTTTTCTGTTTTGCAAATTTTTGAGATTTTGGCGTTAAGGAGTATTCCTTAAGGTCTAATAACGTCCTATGTGTGGTGATCATATTGCGATAAATTTTTATTAAGTTTTATAAGATAGTTTTTTATTTTTTTTATCTGTCACTACGATAAGCACCGTAGACCGAATTTGAAGAGAAGATACAAGATATTTGATAACCTGTTCGACATCGTTTGTCTTTTGAGTAGAATTCGCTGGGACCGAAGATTGAAAGACGTATTAGGTTACGACAACCAAGGTCAATGACTTGGCCTGACCATGTTGAATTCCGAACCGTATGTTTGGAAACATGGATGTTCACGAAGCCGAATGTCCACAACATTAAAGTTGCAGAGCAGGCTATGGAGCCTTCTATATTGAGTATCACTAGAAGATCGCGTACGAAACTTCGTAATTCAAAGTAGAACTCAAGTTGAAGACGACGGTATGACGATTATAAAATTAAAATGGCAATGATTAGGACATCTGACTCGGAGAGATAACGGCCGGTGAACCAAGGTGCTATCTGAATGATATCCGAGACAATGATAGAGAGTATAAGGCAGACCATCAACCCGACCATCATATCAAAGTGCTAGAAAAACAATGGATACGAGCAGTACGGAGAGAGTGCCGAAAGAAAAGGGAGATTTATAGTGAGGAGATACGGGCTGATTGAATAGATAGAAACATTACTTTCTAATAGACGCATATTCTAATCCCCTCCAAAGTAACATGAAAGTTTTAACACCCAAGTTGTGTCTTCGGAAGTAAGAAAACGGTCCACAAACATAATATTCGACCATTGAAGAGTCAAACACAAACAAGCTTTCGACCAAATACAAACAAGCAGTTTACCTCTTTATTATGGTGTATGTATTTCCCTGAGAGGCTTTATATTGTCCGAATTTCTTGTGAGACGCAAATATTCATTCATCAAACACAACAAAAAGTTTCTTATTTAGATTTTCTAGTAGTGGTTTGGAGTCTGGGTATGTGCCCGAAGCATGGCAATCGGCTAACCGCCTCTTCTATAGTGGGATGGGGAAACGTGGGAGTGTTCTTCATTTCTCTGCCTACCTCTTCGGAGATAACAGATGTGAAATTACGTAAACGAAAATTTTCATTGGTTATAGCACAATACTTCTTAAGAAATTCATTAATGGGTCAACGGCAGCTGTTGCCAAGTGCTCTTTTTTGTGGCGTGCGATGTTGGTTGTGTATTGTGTTGCTCCGTTTGATAACACAGCAATGACGATTACGCAAATTATGTAATTCACTGACAGCATCTCACGCTGTTTCTTACAATTTGACGATTGTATCGGCAAGTACACGCGAACAGCACGACCAGTTTGACTCGACTACCCATATAATTATTCATTTTAAATTATGAAAATTATGGGTTTGAAAAATACGGTTACCGTACTTATTAGGATACCGTACTTATTATTATGAAAATTTTGGGTTTGAAAAATACGGATACCGTACTTATTAGTTGTAAGTTGCGCAAAAATGTATAATGAGCTATACTTAAAATAACATATAGATTCGGAAAGTTGATTTTTATCACTGCTCCGACAACCGTTCGACCTCTACATGTGACTTATATGGAATGTAACGGAAATGTAAAAGTCAGTAGGTGTTAAATAATACTTCTGTGACATTTATCGAGTGGTGTGTCATACATATACGTCGTTTATATTCGTGCATTTGCAAATCTGATTTACATCTAATATCATTAACGTTCCATCATATAAGACCATTATTGCACCACGCATTTATGGACTTGGAAAGTCATTCAATGTCTATTTATTTGATAGAAAAGGCACTATATTGGAGTCTTTGTTTTTTTTGGTCTACATACGTAAATGTTAAATATTCTATCAGAAATCCATCAACGTGGTCCCTAAAGCAAACGGTGGACGTTTTCTACATCCCCACTTTTGGTGCGAGCAAATGTTTGCGTTTCATTTATTCGATAAGGGCAACGTTTGGGTGTGGCTCGGAGACATAAATAGGTCTCGGGCGGCCGTATCCCAAATGGTGTGTTCATTTACTTAGTTGAATAACTTCCTTATATTTAGATGAATCTTTTCATAAGATTACTCATTTTCATCCGATTATTTTTCATAAATTTATTTTTCATAAGATTAGTTTTCCTATTTTAATAGTTTGCACACCAAGCTCAGGTAGACCCGTCAAATAAAGTTCTTTAAGTTTCAAAAACTTAAATAACTTTCTGTTTTTTGTATGGGTAATATAGATATTCGATTAAGATTATTAAACGTTACCAGGGTGTTCTGTTAATGTTGTAGTAATTCCTCTTATATCGATCTATAGTCAATTCATTTGCTAGCTGGACTTAACTTCTGTGGTTTATATCTTTCAAATATAATATCAAATATAATATCTTTTTTCAGTACATATTAATAATTAAATCCCGTGATTGTCAAGTACGTACATTATTGTTTACTAGTTTTAATCCACTTAAAACAATTCGCCAATTGTCTTCCTATATCAATAGATTACCAATAAGATAAGAAGCTTAATGGTTATTGTTCAGAAAAAAATACAAAATGTACTGTTCTCAATCCATTTAAATAATCCGGTCCGGATTTCCCACTAAAATCACGCTTCTTTGCGTCATATGTAGGAGGCGGCTTTCTCACGCTTGTAACCGCAGTGTCGTCCCGAGATTGGCACTGGTGATTGCGAATCGTTGCAAAACTAAATGTTTACTGAGTTGGCTATGTGCTAACCGGACTTTACCGCTTAGTACCACTGCATACGCCTATAGCCTTTTCGTTTATGTAACTATTAATGTCATATTCTTTCATACCTAATTATTTACTTCTTGTGACCGAACGCTTGGTTTAAATATTGTAGTCAATTTTATATTGTAGTCAATTTTATGAGTGTAAGTGATTGAACCTAAAGTTTTACCATGTTTTCAACCCATCTATATATTATTTCATTTCTTGCTAATTGTATTTTATGAGATATATGAAAGAACGATTCTTTATTTCATTCTTACAGTAAAACATTTTTTCAGACGTTACACTGCTAAAACCCAACTGCACCAGTCTATAAATATCATATCGGTCAAGAGTTTTCTTGACGCATTTTCTTTGTAAGGAATCTTTCCATGCTGCTAGCAATGGCTTTTTAAAAATTGTCATTGTTCGAAGGAACGGTTTTAGTGTAAATGTATACCAATTGTATGGATATCCTTGCTCTCTTTTGATGAAGAATTACCTCCTGTTTTGATTTTATTGTTTTTACGTACTGGTTTAGTTACGTCACTAAATTTAATTATGGTTATATCTCATCGTTTAAATATTATCATTACATTGCAGTTTGATATCATTTATTCATTTATATTCTATGACGCAAATTGATAAATCGTATTAAGGATATGTAGGTAAATTCCATAATTGAAAATTAAGCAAGAAACGGATTAAATGATTGTTACAATCAAGATTTGCAAATGGACAATTGTATCACGATATTCCACATAACGCGTCATTTACGACAATGTTTCACTTGATTTTTTTTACTTCTGGCTTATTATAATAACTAATAATTTAGTTATATATCGCATTAAAGTAATTAAATACCTCTAAGTATCTAGAGTCATCCTATCCTCCTATATATATATATATATATATATATATATGTCTGCCTCGTTGGTCGTGTTGGCTGCAAGTGCGACTGCCAATAAGGAGGTCCTGGGTTGGATTACCGGTGATTTTTTAAATTTAAATTTTCTAGCGGTGACTCGGAGTTTGGATTTGTGCTCGGTGCATGGAAATAGGCTCACTACCCATTCTATAGTGGCAAGAAAAACTAACTGGTGAAACGTGAGATTGCTGCATTCCTCTGCCTATCTCTTCGTGGATATCAGGCGTGATGTTACTTATTGTTGTTATCTGACGTCGATTCGATGATGCTATTTAAATAAGGCTGTTCAGCTTTAATTCATTAATGTAACGAAAATTATAGAATCGACTGCTTTAAAAATACGATCCCCGTGTTGTACCAGCTAAATACATTCTAAAAATTGTAAGTTGCTATGAACAATTTCCACGAACGCCGAGAAGCGCAGACCACACTTTTGGTTTATGTTTTATTTCTATCCGAGCCGTGCATGCGAGTCGTGTGTGCAAAAATTCCATTGTTGCGACGGCTGACCAGTGTTTATTGAGACGCTTGTGCTTGCCCTTTCTCTTGTTATTGTTATCGGTGGGTAATAACGATGAGCTATAATACATCGAGGATTGATCTGTTCAATTCGCCAAATGAATAAGTTAAAATTAATGATGAATTCCACTTTTTATATTTGTATACGAAATCAATACTTTTAAATAGTTCTGATATTTTTTATTCAATTCGTTATTGGTCTTTAATCATTGAAGAGGAGATTGTATCACTATTTCTCTTATTTTCATGGACACATCTCTAAGAATGACAAAGTTTAAAGCTATAGCCAATCATGCTGGTCCAGTGTGGATTAGTGAGCTGAACATCCCTTGAATAATTGTATATAATAATTGCTCAATAAAATGCGAAATGTTATTAGTTTTTATGCAACTATATTATATGTGTGAGTGAAGGTTTCCCGTGACCTGGCCTGTCGTGAATTCAAAACGTCGATAGTACAATTATCTCTGTTGACGTCATCGCGGCCGTTCTTGTTTTACCGTGGCACTGCATAATTCATCAAACCGAGGGCCATCATTACTATCGGATTGCTGATAAAAAATGCACGCTGCCACGTAATAACAAATTATGTGAATTAATTACGTCTTGATAGTCCGGTGTTTGCGATGCTGCTGGAAATGTTGTTGGAGTAACATATGTACAATTAAATTATAATAAATCTAGTATTACTATTCTTTACAGTTTAAGCAATGTAACGGTTATAGTGAAGTTTCTGTACATAAAGGAATAATGTGAAATTGTGAGTTTTTATCATTTAATAGTATGTAGTATGAAAATCTATGAAATAATATTAAATACCATATTTATCATATGTAGCGTTGTATTCGCATCGAGATTTTGTTTGGTGGCAATACAAATTTTATTTGAACATCAGATCGGGATAGTTTTTATTAGCTACTATAGTTTCCAGTCTTCGGGCTATTTCTGTGTTTGTATTTAATGTCATGTAAATTACTTTCGCGGTTTTGACGTGATAACCGCAATAGACAGTTAGTCGTTCATTTATATTAGTAAGCGTTTGCGATCATTATGTTACGGGCGATAGAATAATTTGAGTGTTTTAAAGATCATAATGCTCCTACATTCAGACGTACAACACAAAGTACGTATAGTATCACCGGCCGCTAGGTCACGGCGAACAATGGTATTCGATAAACACAACAATCGACTAGAGGCGTGGTTTGAACGACATATATACGCTGTTAACACATCGTACTCGCGTCCATGTCGATCATCACGAGACCTGGCGCGGCCCGCGCGTCCCTCCACGGTTTAGCGGTGCGTGATTGTGATACAAAGTTTTCAATACATACTACACATTCTTGATATAGGCAAACAATGGAATTGTTGTCATACCGTACCGCTTTCGTCACGGCGTGGATATAATTTTATTGTTTGACGTTTAACGTTTATCAGGAACGGTGTGCAATAATAACTCTTGTTACGTTTGTATAAGGAATAAAATGTTCTCCGTGTCATTCCGTACCTAACCCATTATCGCTGCCCGTGACGTCGTAACGTACGTTTCTGTGTTCGATTGTTTGAACTGTAATATTGAAGTTTGTTGTTTTCAACAAATAAACATAAAATTCTTGGCGTATACATTATTGTATTATTAACTGCCTCGTTGGTCGTTGTTGTTGCACGTGCGACTGCGGGTCGGGTGGTCCCGGGTTTGAATGTCGCGTCGAGCACTAGATATTTTATTTAATTTAGATTTTTTAGCAGTGGTTCGGAGTCTGGATATGTGCCCGATGCATGGCAATAGGCTCACCACCTATTACA
>DWEI01004784.1:0-11368 GCA_018245875.1 Mysoria ambigua
TTAATTTGTAAGAATGGGTTATATGTGACCTTTAATTTGAGAATTCCGTACTGAATTTTATAATTGGTGTCATTTACATAACTACCTGGAACATAATTGTGACCTCCGTCACATTTTGTAGTAAAATTAGATTATCCAATTAATTGACTAAATTGGTATCGCATATTATAGGGCGGACCCGGGATTCGAAGTCAGGATCTCTTAATCGGCAGTCCCGTTTGCAACTCACACAACTAACGAGACAGTCACATACCTGCATATATTATAAAAACTACATTTCGCAAATGTAGAGTCAGAGCATCGCTATATGTACGTTTGAACGTGCTTTCCATAGGCAAGGTATGCGAGGATAAACACAAAAAGCTCGCAGTAAGTAGGCATCGAGCAAAATCCTTTCACGAAAACCCAACGACGTAGTGCGTCATTAAATACCCTTTTACTGCCCTCGTAAAATTATATTAAACTACTGCCCATTTGCCTAGGACCTACAGATAACTAGTACAGTTGTAAAGAACGATATTTAACCGATGCTTTACTGTGTTAGGATGTGATATTGTATGGTTGGATATAGCTTTTGGGCTCACGTCGAAAACAATGTACTTAAATGGGGCAAGAATTTTGTTCGCTTAACTGTTTTAACCGTTTCGAAATTTTTATTTGTAGAGTTTAGAAGGTTACGCGGATAAATTGGAGCTTGTATTTATGATTACGTTTATTATGGAAGGTTATGGTTATGTTTTCTAGATAAGATAAGATAAGATGAGATAAGATACTATTCTGCACCATTTTATACTAACACATAATTATGAACGAGTTTCAAGTTTTCACACCGTTAGAGTATTTTCAAATATATTTTAATGAAATGCCGGCATTACAGCTTGCTTCGTTTACAGATCGAGAGGTCCCAGGCTCGACTCCGGGTAGGGTGCTGTTTTGTTTGTCTAACTTGACATTCCCAATAGTCGTTCGGAGTCTTAGTTTACGGCGGGTGTATGACAATCGGCTCATCCCCTATTATGTGCCAAACGTAATCTTAACTGGGCGAAACTTAGGAGAATGCTATAACTACTTTGCCTATCTTCGGGGATTGCAGGCGTTATGTTACGTTACAATTACAAGTAACTTCGCCTATAAAGGTCTGATATTAGTTTGTCGAAGGTGACATTGGAAACTACTTAATTTGAAACCTTCCATCGAGCGATCACTAACCAAAGAGAAATGAATTAATGGATTTAGAAAGAAAATATTAGTGTTCAGTACCTAAATAGATTCGCTTCTCTCCGAGCGACCGTCCTATTCAAACATTCGAGAATCCTCCACGAAAATTCAATTTTGAAACTCAATGTGACGAGTACTATATAAATTGTCGTCTGAAAGTAAAATCACTCCACATCTCATGAGCCTCCTCCGTGTCGGATTCTTGTATTCGTTTGCTAGAATTTTATTTTACTATTTTATAAAAATTTTGTCGAATTTGGCATCGTGCCAGTACTCTGGCATGTACTTTGTCCCGTGACTCAAATAATCATTGTTCCTTTGTTTTGGGCACGGCTTATTTGAATAAATTGTTTTTATTTGTATTACCTTGTGGGAGCCAAAGATTTCACTTCGCGATTCTGTCTATTGTTTTTAATTTTAATTAAATAGTGTCTATGCTCCAGCAAGTTACCATAACTTAAAAATATATACTCATTTATAATATTGACTTTTCTGAAAATAATTTTCTAATGTTATTAAGCGAAGACTAAAATATAGCGTAGACTTAAAATATCTATTATAATATAGTAACCAAATAAGGCGAGTCAGAAAATTTTGTAATATTTTAGTGCTTACGGACACGATATGATTTAACACTTTCTAAAGAAACGAACAACAGGTAACTTTTAAAAAACTGAAGGTGTGCAGATAAAAAAACAAAATATACATACTATATATAGCTACGCGAAGTTCTTTAAAGAAATCAAAATATATACATTTTGTTATTGGAATCGTGACCATTACATAAATACCGCGGAGTCGAGAGATGTACGCGACATCCGTGGAAGGGTTGCCGTAGGCTCGCGGCGGATGAGGGCGGATTTAAAGGGATCAGTTCACTCTCAATGCAGTCTTTACGATTTGGCTGTTAAAACAGCGGAAGAATTGCGGTCGAGGATAGAGGAACCTCTAACCCAGTTCGTATATCACGACTCAATAGTGGAAAACTTGCTGAAAGTTTATATTGAGGTTATGTAAAATTTTAAATAATAGCAGTTTGTTGACAGTTGACCGTATAAATTAATTTGATAACAAAATCCGTTTAAATTAATTATAATTATATTAACGGATTTAATCGAACTATTTTGCCACTACTTATCAGATTTAAGTGATTCTTCAGAATATTAGAGAATCTTTATATCGATTCACTGTGTTGAAATAATGACACATCATTCTTGATCAATTGCTTACATTTAGTCGATGTATTCATAACTTTAAAATAATTTTATTTAGATGTCATTATACAAAATTAAGTTGATATTAGTATAAAGATCATATTCTAGAATAGAACAGAACAAAACAAAATGTAATACTTTATATTAGAACCAATATAATGATGGAACACTTATTTTTAATTAACGTGTAATCAAACACTTAATTACAAAATTATCTGGCGTTGATACCATAATTTTTATATGTATGTGGTTGGCATTTGAATTAATTTTCAGTACGTAATAAAATACGTAGTAATTATCTTCATGCAGTCGTGGTATCAACGGTTACTCGATTGTGTTGCCAACCGTTGCATACAATTTAAAGTTGGATCGGATTTCGTTCAGTTGTGAGGGAAGTCTAATTACAGCTGAATACTGCCGTAATTGTATTAGATTGTGAGTAATTATGTTAATTAATCAAATAAATGTATTATATAAATATAAGCTTTTGAATACGCATAATTATTAAGCTTTTTGGGGTCCACAAAGTCCGAGAATCTTATAATATCGGGTACTTGATGTGAAAAATTCAAACATGCAAAAAAAAATTTTTACATCTATTGCTTTACTTAAATGTTAATGTAATGATATAAAAAATATATATATTAGACCAGATCATTTATGCCGAAATGTAGGGTGTGACAGGCTTCTAGACACGACACTAGCAGATCCTGGCATGGCGCGGTGTGTACGGCCGCGTCTAACGGCAGTAGCACGGGCGGTGTGAGAAGCTCTGCGGCTTCGAACCCGCCTGCCACGGGATTATAGGCATAACCCGTCAGAGGCTTATGTCCAACTTTTTAGTGCAAGGATACGATCTTAGCGTTTGAGGATCCAATACGTTTTAAAATACAATATCATATTCCACCGTCGCCGTTTCCGTGGCCACCGCTAAAGCGACCGCGCCCGCCTGGACTACTCCACGGGTGTTAAAATTTATGTTCCACGATACGCTGCCGCATAGCTTAGTATTATTTTTTCATTTTTGTTTTCAGTTGTGTTGTGTGTTACGTTGGAAAATGCACTATTAAACGTACAAATCATCACGCCTGTAATCCTCAAGGCGGGAGACAGGAGTGTAGTATACTCGCACGTTGCACGAGTTACGTCTACGTCCCTCTATCGCATAGCTGGTGAGCCTCTTGCCATGCACCGGACTGATATCCACACTCCGAGTTACTACTACAAATTTCAAGTTATAAAATCGTATAGTACCCGAGCCGGAATTCGAATCCTAGACCTTCTAGTCCGACTAATCACTTGACTAACGAATCTTGACAATTTTACTCGTAAATATAGACCATTAATTACATTACAATAATGTAACACTGTGTATTTATACAGATAAGTTATATTAGAATAAGAATATAAAGAAATTTCTCGAAATTATTAGTTGTTTATGTGTCGAGCATTTCCAATCTATGAGATTACCATATTTTTTCATTTTCTGCGCAACCTTTGTATCATAATAAGCGTATTATGACTTTGTTCTGGAAAACTGTTTGCAATCGAATTTTGTAACAATATTATGTTCGAGTTGAAATTTCCCGGGTTGTATTAACAAGTTAACAGATTTAATAACTTGTTAATACAAACAGTAGTTATGGATACAGAGGCCGATTAACATGATTACAAAGTAATATGGAACGACGCCCGAAGCGAGAGGAGTCCGTCCACGGTGTGGCTTGAGAACGATGAGTTAAGTGATGGGACGAGACGGCTCTAGTTACTGACGATTGCAAATAAGTACTAAAAAACAATCGCATTACAAGGAGCTGATAATCATTTGACCTCGGATTATAATTGGAAAGTCTCTAGAACTTGTCAACGACGCGTGCAGGAACATTTTAAATTTCAGACAATACATACATATCTTCACGCCAGGTTCCTTACGGGGTAGGCCGAGAGAACCGAGTGCCAAATACCTCCTTCTTGCATTCTTACAGACCTGACCAGCTTCTACAGACAATACTATATATTCGATTTGTCAATAATTCATAGCATCGTCATTAGCGTTCTGGTCACTATTGGATTGTTAATTGACTGTATGGGAAAAGATTATGATAACCTACGATGTACTATATTTAGTACAACCGTTTACAAGCTAGAGCAATTTTATCTGAAGAACTCTGTGAGTACCGCGAGAAAATCCGCTGACTCGCTAAGAATTGCAGTGAGATTAATAATTGTGCGCTAGTCAATATATTGCTAGACTTTTTGTTATTACCAAGAATAAAACAATACGCAATAAATACAGAATCATTTTACATCAAACGTTTTATGCCGCTGTACACTTCCTCTATGGGAAGAAAGGGAATACAATAAAGTCCTCGTGTTACGCGCTCCGTCGAGCCGAAGGCCCACTGAGCTTTGAGCGGATCGCGACACTCTGTGTATTTTCTAGTTTTCTTACTTTTTTGCTATCAATAAAACTTCTCAGAAGAAAATCGCCGACATTCGATATTGAAAAATATTCTATTGAAAAGAGAAGCTAAGGATTTCGCTGAATATGTCGATGTGTCTTTGTTTAATCTATGAAGTTTTCGACTTGTTCACTACAAAAAATTAAGATAAATCGCCGTGTCTCTATTATTCCAGAGGGAATGAGTGATATCGCTAATTCAGGTAATACATATATTGCAAGAAGGGGATATACTGTCGTTGAGAGCCGTCGGATTACAACACATTTAAATTGAAATATAACAATGGATGTAGCCCCAGCACTGGTGACACTGGCATTGGGGGCACTGGCTCTGGTGGCACTGGCACTGATCGTAGTGGCACTCGAAGCATTGGCATTTGCGGCACTACCACTAATATAGTCGCAGATTCTCTAAATATAATCTCGACCGACTAATTTATTTGCTGATATGAGAAAGGTAAACACACATTAATACGCGCATTATAGCAACTAACAGTCGATAGGGAAGGGATCAGATTTATCATTATCATTTCATTTGAACTAATATATAGTAAATGGCTTCATCGGAAAATTATCCCAATAAGGAAAACAATTTCAGTGAACAAAAGAGGAAAGAAAACATACGGAAAATCGTAAAGTAACGACGTAAATGTTATAGTACGGGTATATTGGCATAGCTAAATGTAACGTTGTGTAAATAAGGAAATATAGAAAAGACATGAAACCGTTATCAGGAAATATAAACACGGGATTAGATACGGGAACTATATTTTGGTTTTCGTTTTAAGGTGTCGCAGGTAGACTACAGAAAATATATAAACGAGACGTAACATTTCGTATATTCTGAATGGATTCGGCGATTTAATTTCAAACATGTGTCACAATCATAGTGGGTGAACTCCACGGTAACGGCTTGACCGATTTTAAAGAAACATCTTGGGGGTATTTGCTGGGTCTGAGAATAGGTCGTAGATTGTTATTTATAGCCTTATGTGACACGGGTGGCCCTAGCCAGAAAAAAATCTTTGTTGACGAAAAATTATTATTTTTTTTTATATATTTAGCATCAACAAATACTTGTGACCACTGAAAGTTTTTTACTTTTAGTGGTCATAGGTATTTTTTGATAAGGTTTACTGAAAGTTTTTTACTCTCCCATCGCCACATTAGATTTTTTTTATTACATTTTGTAGTAAATGATGTGACGACTACGAGTTTATACCATTTAGCAAGTTTTGTAGTCAATAAGACTATCAGAAAGTGCCAGAGTATGAAGGGTGTGACATTACATTCAAGATGTAAAAGATTTTGGTGAATTTCCATACTTGTATGAGGTCTTGCAACATCTTGGTTGCACAGTGCGCTTTTTATGATTACGTTTTTTTTTTGCGTACTATTCCAAATATATATATCCAGGAGTTGATTCATATTTATACTTTTTCCTCATCTATAGCGGTTTTCGTTTGCTCTCCTACTTGATGCTCTGCGATTTCGTCTATTCGCCTTTGACATCATAATAAGAATTGAGCAATAACAAACCGAAGCATATTTCGATTAATCGGTCATCACATTATGATGATAATGAGCTAAATGGACGGTCAGAAGAAAATACACGTTTACTTCACAACATAGGAACACGACCATGTAGACTTAGAGTGCTTGTAATAAATTTATAAGTGGCGCATGCAGGTCACGCTCGGCTGTGTCAGTGGCGCGAACAGCGGAAATCGAAACATAACAGGGTAATGGGGTGTAATGGTGAGTTATTGTGGCCCCCGCCCGCGTCCCCCCCCCACCCTCGCCCCGTCGTCGCAGTACACGACTATATTGAGTCATGTCCTTTGGCGGCATGTTTTGCTTCCTGTGTTGTATGTTATACATAGTATCAATCGTTCTTAGGTCGCGCCTATCGTAGTTTGGTGGTCTCACGCCTCATTGCCGACCATTAATAAAAGATATGTTTTTTGTAACACCGTCGTTTTATTCCGAAGATGTAGTGTGTAATAATTTTTATATAAAAGTTAAAGTTATAACGTCATCTCCAGTTTCCTTTACTATACTATTGTCTATATAAATAAATTAAAATAATCTTACGACATGGTCTAATATCAATGGATTATTTCTTAAATTTATCGCTTTGTTCATGATTTTCGACAGTTCACCTTGATTGGTGGCCTTAACTTAACTATGGGCTCTCCATTTAACTAAAAATATTAAAATAGTAATCAAATATGTACATAAATTTTTTTGAATATCCAATTCGATTATGTGAATCCACTAGTTATGAATTCATTTATTCCAAAAATATAATTCAACTTTAAGTATGCACAACATTCTGGGGCCGCCAAAAAATATTTTGTTAAACAGAAAATTTCATTTCAGTCTTTAATATAGAGTGATATGGTCATAGTTTTTTTTATGTCAAATTTTATCACAATCAATTCAATCGCTTGCGATACGAAGGATAGAAAAGAACTGTAATAAAAAAGCTAAAATAAGTCATGTAATATTAGCGACACATTTTAACAACCCATTAGAGTTTAATATTTTATATCAAATTTCCAATTACTGTATTTTGAAAGTCGCATTGGTTTTATTGCAATGGAACGAAATAACGAGCCTCATCATGTTTGTTACCATCCTAATTATATTAATGACCGCTCATAAAGGTGATCAGAATTTTCCAGCTGTTAGAATTTGCGTCATTAAAATAAATATGCAAAGATATAACTCATTAAATATAATGATCCAATACTATTTTCAGTAGAAAATAAATATATCGAGCGATTTTGTGGTATCTTGTAAAAATGCGAATATTATTTGTGTTCTCGTATACATCATTGGACAGTATTTTTTTATGATTCGGATGATGTATATAACTCTTTTGTATATAACTCTTTTGTATATAACTCTTTTGTATATAACTCTTTTGTATATAACTCTTTTGTGTATAACTCTTTTGTATATAACTCTTTTGTATATAACTGTTGTATATAACTCATTATGTGTAGAAGACGTGAAAATAATACTCTCAATGTCATTGGTTATTAAATGTGATTGCTGATCTAACGCTTGATGTATGGGATAACTGATTACAACGACATAGTCTCTGGCTGTTTTCGGATTATATGCCAGCGTGTGAAGCTGCATTTAAGTAATAAGAAATGTGGAAAGAAGCATTAATAAACATTTAATAAACGTTAGTGATATTTAATTATTACGCACATTTTGTATAGAGGTGCGCGCAGAATTTGAACCGGAGTCCCCCAACGGCAGGCTGAATTTCCAACTACTAAGCTTTTACTGCGTTTGAATAGCACGTTTAATATTAAACCCCTGGGCTGTATATTATAAATATCTTCAATGCTATGATGCCGGCATTATGGTACACGGTTTTCGCTATTATTGCCGTTAATACCGAACTGCTTACGTTCTGGCTGCGATACACTTGCCAGATTATTAGTACATTAAATATTATCGGCTCCCCACTTATACGATTATAGTTAGCTGTAAGACTTAACTGTGTCGTGGGAGTGATCCTTTCCACTTACGTTGGCAATTTTATTGTGACTGTGTGTTGGAAAGAGAGATTACTAGAAAGATAGTCCATCTTTCTCTATCTCTAGAAACTAAGCAGTATCGTATGCTGTCATATTAGTCAAAACCACGGCAGAAAATTGTTGCAATCTAAATGAAAGTATAAATATTTTTATATTCATTTTATTATATGTAAATACGCGACTGTAATCACCGACGAGGTACGAAGACGTGTGGAGTACAGTACCACGTTTCACCAGTTGCGTTCACGTCCCACTGTGGCATTAGTAGTGAGGCTATTGCATACACCAGACACGAACCCAGACCCCGACGCGGTACTAGACATTTAGGTACATTACAAAATCTTAATTAGAAATATGGAATAATACACAAATAGACTGCATTCCTCTGCCTACCCCTTCGGGGATTACAGGCGTGAAGTTACGTTTACACAAATAGACCTGTCGATCAGCAGTCGCGTTTGCAGCCACTCGATCGATAACGCAGTTATACTGATTATTATATCGACCTTATATTTATTTACTGGAATTCATAGTGTGCACAGCGTGTCGCTTTATATCACCTACTGCGTATAATGTAACATTGTTACATCCACGAAGCGTTCTGTCGAAATAAAGTTTGTGTTTATCCACTACCCTGTGCCTCTGTCGGCCGCCATACTTCACTCGCTCCTGGCGCTGCGGTTGCGAGGCTTCCTTTTTGCGAGGCGAAGTGTGATGTATCTCAAGTGAATGTTTATGCATATTTTGGATAAAATAATTTAAATGCATTTCAAAACACGTACACACATGACTATGTTTTGCTGTTATTTGCACCTGGAACTGTTACCTGATTAACTGATGGGAATTTTAAATGTTCTCTACCCTCTCTATGTAATTCACAAATAATCCTAATATAATCTATAAATTCAAGTTGTTGTTCATTTGTAGCAATTGTTTTGCAACAGTTATGAAAACCCGACAATTATGAAAATATTATGATTATGATATTACTCAGTGACTCAGATACTTGCGGAGGCGTTATATAAATAAATATGTAATATGGATACTTATCTATTCAAAAATCTTAATATTATACATGTATTGTAAAACGAATGTTTATGGAAACGGCTGACGGGAAAACCAACACTCATATAATATCTTATTAAACAGATCAGATTCTAAATGCTAAATGCAGTGTAAGTGTTTGAAGAGATTAAAGAATTGAGAAGAAGCCCGTCAGATCTATAATAACAGAGATATTTGGCACTCGATGTCCTCTGCCTACTTCGTAAGGTACCTGGCGTGTCCTATCTCAGTGGAGCGTTTTGTTAGCTAAGTTTGTTTTATAAGTCCGTTTATTTGGCCTGTTCGTCGAGAGCCCGAAGGGAGTTTACCTGGACTGTTAGTTTTGCTTCAATATCTAAAACACCATGCGAGCAAAATGTAACAGTATTTTTTATAATACTTAGAATTCTGCTCGATAATATAACAGTATATCGTGTTATATAACGTACAAGATTGATTATTTCATTGAATTCATTTCAGTGTTACGCATGCATTTGTAACTTGATCAAACGAAATATCAAATCCGGTGAAATTCTAGTTGATTATCGAGTTGTGCTATTGTAAATACGTGGATTATAATTATAGAGTATCAGAAGATAAAAAAAGAACGTCGAGGACGTGTTTTTTTAAATAGATTTTGTGGTACGGCACGTAACCTCCTTACACTATTTAGTAGAAAGTTTGAGATACTGATTATATAAGCCGCTTTATTTTGTATAAGGTATTCAGTTGCAACTAAATTTCCATGTAAAATACAAAAGAACAACCGTAGCAATATTTTCGTACAGAAGCATGACAATATACTTTTTTCCTATTTTGCATTAACAATATTATATTCTGTATCAACAAAAAATATAAATAAACGTGACCATTCGCGTGTGGATAATGCATTTAATATTTAAATGATGTGCGTTTATTATCAAAGGAACGGAGGAATGAAAAAGAATGTGAGCCGGGTTTTTCTTGTGCACTTCATAAATATTTATAGAAATCCCCCATAATTTTTCATGACTTAACAAAGAAACATTTATTTAATGCAAAATGACCATTGATTAAAAGTGTCACGGACAAAGGTTAATTTCAATTTAACTTTATTACAAGTGCTACCAATATAATTGTTCAGTACATCCAGTCTTCACTTCGAAAAGTGTTTAACTGTTAATTAGAATTTTTGTAGCTAAAACATAACTGTGATAATCATAAACTGTCCTATTAAGTGAATGAATACAATAAAATATACAATAAAATAAATACAATAAAATTTAATAATCGTGGGAGTGTTCTGCATTCCTCTGTCTACCTCTTAAGTTACGTTTTTTTTAAATCATCTTAATTAACAAATCAACAAGATAATAAAATATGTGCCTGAAATACATCCTATTATTTGTACGTATAGATCCTTTGTAAGTATGGGTTGATGTTTGTCGCTCTTGCACTTAATAACTGCTGAATGGATTTCTTTGAAACTTTAAAATAATATAGCTCTTACAACCGAATAACACAGACTACAATTTATAAAGATATTCTGTTAATTGACCAAAATATCAAGTGCATGTAAGATATGCCTAGCTGGCGTCCGTGGTCCGTGGTGGTCCGTGGCGTCTCGCCTGCTCATCTTTTTGTCTAGGTATTTGATTTTTGTTCTCTCTAGAGCAACATATAAGCTATTTTTCTTCCTATAAATCCCACAAGATCGGTATTTACGCGGGAAAAACTTTGTGACACACTGATTTCCACGCGGGCGCGCGAGCACATTTAGTACTCGTATGATATAATATTAAATGTAATGTATAGACTACGTAACTTCACGCCTGTAATCCCCGAAGAGGTAGGCAGAGGAATGCAGAACATTCCCATGATTCACCGGTTAC
>DWEI01004785.1:0-11367 GCA_018245875.1 Mysoria ambigua
TGGTCGTGTTGGTTGCAAGTGCGACTGCCGATCGGGAGGTCCCGGGTTCGATTCCCGGGTCGAACACTACAAAATTTAGATTTTCTAGTAATGTTTCGGAATCTGGATATGTCAGTAAGTTGTATTTTAAACATAGCTTCACTCCTTTAATCCTTTATTGATTATTTAAAGAGGCAACACGCAGAAGAGTAGCACGCTATTGCGTTCCACTAACATTTATGTCCCACGTTCGGATTAAGGGTGAGAATTGTATGATTATTCTGTTTCATTTCGTCTTTTCCAGCCGCCGTCGCTGCGCCCAAAACGCACTGCACGTGGGCAACTTCCCGGAAATGTACATGCAGGTGGTGGCCAACAGCACCGTGTTCCTGTACCCCTACCTGCTGCCGGCCGTGCCCTTCCGGCCCGACGCCTTGAGTCGCCGCTTCACGTACCTGCGGTCCGAGGACGAGTCAGTACTACTCTCACACTTTCTCGCTTGCGTTTCTCTCTCTCTCTCTCTCTCTCTCTGGCTCATTCTCTCCTATCATCGGATTTGTTGAGGACACGTTACATCTATGCATTTTCTGCAGTCTTTAGTCACCTCTATCTAATTACAAAAACATGAATATACAATTTATTAAAATGACCCAAACATAATAATACTCGTGTTTCAAATTCCATAAATTATTTGAGTGCTATTTGTTGACACTTGCGTAAAGATGCCCGTGCGCCGCAGACTGATCGCGCTGGGGCTGGACGAGTTCTGGGAGTACGTGAGCGCCAACCCGCAGCTGTATAAGCCGCCGGCGCACGCGCACGCGCGGCGCCGCTGGGGGCTGGCGGCGGCGGCGCGGCTGCTCACGCGCCACCTGCTGCCCTGGCTCGCGCCCAAGACGCTGCTGGCGCACGTGCGCTCCGTGCGCAAGGCCGCCGACCGCGACAACCCCATCTACGTCAGTCGCCTCACACTGCCGACAGACTAACGCGTCCGCCACTGTTATTGACTACCCATATGTAGTATTATTGTGGCTGCGTTCTACTAGGGTTTCACGAGGTCTAAAACACTCTTTTGACCGTTCTAAATGGCGCCTGCCATCGTCGTGATCACTGAAAACGTCACTAATGACGTCAAGACTCACGCTCACGTGGAGCAGGCGGCGACTATTTTAAGACTTCGGTCATAGTGAGCTCTATCAGAATTACCGGGATTTTAAAACGTCAACACAAAAAAGATGTCTATATATCAATGTCAATTGTACTTTTGTCGCCGCAAAACAAGATTTATTTGGATATAATTTATTAGATACTCGACGGATATTAAATGTGTAAAAATTTAATTATCCTCTTTTTCAATTTAAATCAATTAAACTAATAATTATTGGAATTTTGTTGTTAAAAAAATACACATAACCTAACCTAACCCTTTAAGATTTTGGGTCGCCATTTGTTAATATACTTTAACACTTGAAATGCTGAATGTGAAAATTTTATTAATAAGCTTATAATTTACTTATAACAGATTAATAATCTCCATAAATCAATCAACTTTATTTTTTTTATTGTAAATAGACCACTCCTAAGCAACACCAATCTACCCAATCTTAGGCCCTAAGGAACCAGCTGCATACAAATTGTCAACTCGTCTAATAATAGGGCAACCTATTCTTCTTTTAAAGACAGTGGTCATGCAAAACCAAGCGTGGAATATAAAATACTATTCATGAATTAATATTATATTAACTTTAAGAGCTTCAAATGGAGCTCAGTGGTGTGTTGTTAGAGAGGGCCATGTCCAACAGTGGCCCGGAATAAGCTGAAGACGATGCCGATATGAACTCCCTCTCCCCTCCCCTGCAGAAGTTCTTCGAGTCGCGCACAGTGGAGCCGGCGCGGCACAAGCTGCTGCCGTACAACCCGCAGCTGACGCTGTACGAGCAGCCCGAGCACGAGATGCCGCGCATCTGGGTCCGATACCTCGCCAAGAGCAGCCGGCGGTTCATGGTAACCAAACTGCGACAGCCGATCTACTTTGTTTATGCTTGAAACATCTGTTTTTTAATTGCTCGAAAAACACTTCGAAACTGAATATTGTTCAATATTTTTTAATTCGTAAAATAAATTCCTACTATTGTCAATAACTTACGGTGAAGAGTTCCTATTTGTAATTTGTTTGTGTATCTGTAAATTAGTTTGTTTAGTTGTATGTTAGCTACAAGCGGCGTGCGCGTGCTCGCAGAAGCACCTGCAGAAGCGCAGCACGGCGGGGCGCGCGCCGGCCGGCGTGGAGCTGCGCGTGGGCGTGCCGGCCGCCGCGCTGCGCAAGCCGCCGCTGCCCATCGACTTCACCAAGACCATCAACTGCAACCGCCTCAACGTCCACCCGCCCAAGCCGAAGCCCCCGGTGTTGCTGAACAGAATAGACGTGGCCGTCAGCGCGGGGCACGGTATACCGAAGACGGCGATCACTCCGGTCACCATTACTCCGAACATGTTCCCGGTGATAAGATTGAACAACGGCGCCTGCTTGGTGCCGGTCGGCGTGCTGACTGCGACGACCGTGGCCACCGCCACCCCCATCTGCACCCCGCTGGCGACAGGCGGACACGGCCAGAGCTCATCTACAGGCGTGGCTGATGTTCAGGGAGGAAACGATGACGGTATCGACGGCAGCGAAGCCGCTGAAAGGAACCGTTTGGATGTAACTGAAAACACTCCCGAAGGTTTAACTGGAACTCCAGTAAATTTACCTTCAAGCGAGCACTGTTCATGCTGCGTGTTATTGAGGAGAATATGCAAGGAGAAACAAACGACAATAATGGATTACTTCACCCACACGAGGAAACCACCGAAGAGATGTGCGTGCAGAGGCCGGCGGTATCCGAACATGACCGGGAGGCTGAGGCTGTTGTTGAGCCATCACAAGATACGCTCCGAGTGCATCCGCAGTGAACTGAACGACACAATTAAGTTAATTAACAGTGAAATCGAACCGGACAGTGAAGCCAGGCCGGGCGAGCTGGTCAGCGACGACTGCGAACAAACTGATCTCGGTGTGTATCAATTTTATATCGGCCGAGTCCGCTACGATGGAAACGTGGCATTCCCTCAGCACGTGAAGTTTGTTTGCAGTTGCAAGTTGTGCGTTCATTGACTGTTGGTCTACTTATTTCGGTTATTATGTTGGTACTGAATTTCTTAATTTACATTAGTCTGGGTATGTGCCCGATGCATGGCAATAGGCTACCTATTCCCTATAACTATACGTTAATAGACATTTTAACATATGTAATTAATTGAGAGTTTAGAAGAATTGTATTACAAATATTAAAATATTATTATTACTTTTTAGCCGTAGCAACGTCGTTCCACCTGAAGCTCACCATGCGGTCGGCGATAGCACGAGACAATTATCTAAAAAGACGAATACATACGTTGTTCTCGAGATTCGACGCGGCCGACGGGGACCCCGTGCGCCTCGCGCGCGACCTGGACAAGATATGCGACGTGGAGCTGGTGGACGTGTACAGGGAGTTCCTGGGGTTCCTCACTGCCGAGCAGGCGGACCTCATGGGCAGTTTCAAGGATTATTTCGTTCAGCATTGCTTACCGAAGTTGGTTCGAAAAATTCAGGTGAGGATTCCCGTACTATAAATAACTTGGGACGATTCTCAAATAACGAGTCAGTAGTGTGCGATTAGAGATGCTCGTGTCCAACAGTGGACGAGAATAGACTGATGATGACCGAGTACACGAGTATGTGGTCATACAGCAGGCCATACATTTGATACTATACTATCGTAATAAAACATACAACAACATCTGCCTCACCTCCCGATGTACATATATACTTACCGTCTGTTTCAGGAGCTGGAGCCCGAGCTGGCGCGGCAGCGTGAGCTGATGACGCTGTTGAGCACGACGCTGTGCGCGAGCGCGGCGCGCGCGCGGGCCGCGTGCGAGCTGTGCAGCGCGCTGCTGGCCGCCGCGCGCCGCCCCGCGCTCGCGCGCTACGTGTTCGCGCTGTTCCCGCACCGCCACGCCGACAGGTGCCGAACAGAACTGCTAATGTGACTTGTTACGGTTGCTTAAAGATATTTGAAACGTTGAAAAAAAACAATTTTAGTGAGAAAAAATGAGACGCGATGTCAAGAGTCATCTTGGGTAAGTTGCCTGGTAAGTAAGTTGGGTAAGTTGCCTGGTAACTGGTAAGATATTTTTGTAAGGTAATACCAAGAATCCAGGATTAGACTGAGTTAAATTTAACAAAGAAAAACACAAGACGTCGTAACACGATCTTGGGATGACCTTCAAAATAGTTTATTGTTGAATGATTAAATCTAGGCCCAGCTATGAGCATAAGAATGAACAATTAACAGACCTTTATCTCCATTAGAGTCCCTTCTATATTTTCATTGTGCAATTATTGGATAGCATTTAAAAAAATTTTTCGTTTGCAGACCTAAACCACCAGATCCAGAAACTAGAAATGATGATACAACAGAACGCAGAGATCCTAATCCGACGATGGATTACGAAGCTGACCATTCCTCGAGGTAGTAATCTGTCCATTGTTACACCGGTTTGGTGTCAGTTCGAGCACTGCACTGTTTGATCGCTTCGTTCATCGAGTGGTTGGTTACAAGCGCGACTGCTGACTGCTGGTACTGGGGCTCGGGCGCCGCATATTGGATTTTTATAAATTAGATTAGTCGAAATTTCTAGTCAATATGTGCCCGGTACAGGCTATAGGCTCATCTCCTATTCCATAGTGGGAGGTAACCGTAACTGATAAAACGCGGGAGTGTACTGCACCTCTCTGCCTACCTCTTTCAGGGTGACAGGAATGATGTTACATATTATGAGAAAATACGTGAAACCAAATGCAAAAGTTTCCAGTCTCATAGCACTCTAATACAGAAGTGAGACTTGGATGTGTTGTCCAAACTGGACGATGATCTAATTTTGTGTTTCTTTGATTGTTTCAGTGGAGAAGAAGAGGAAAATGACGAGGAAAAAACTGTAATTCTCGAAAATAATGATGCAGAGATTGAACATTTAGAAAGGCTTATATTAAAAGAGGTAAATAAGTTATTTATTAAAATATGTGTGAAGAAACCTTATTAAATTTCCCCACTTTTATGTTCTGAGTAAATATATGAATATATTTATATTGATAGCGTGTTACTGCAATACAGAGGCAATTGTGGTTGCGCGAATGAATATAGTGGATCTCTCGTACATATATAGAGAAAACTAGAATATCTGCAACTGCAGCCGGGAACATTCTAGTGTTATATTGGGGTCGACTGAACCTCTTGCAGATTTCCCGACAAAAATACCTGTTTGCATGTTTATCATTAAAAAATATTAGCAACCGTATCTAAATTACAAGGAACTCGAGTCACGCAATAATCTTCTTTAGCAGTGTAGTGTATACACCCTGCGTGTCAGTGTTGGCCATTCTAGTGCCTTAATCGTGCTGGATGTAAGACCATTTAGTATTTCCACAGGTGCATGTTTGATTTTTAAGTAGGCAGCACCTGCGCTATGGTCACTAGGCGGGTGATAAATTACATACATAGGTTGCATGTAACTCGTATCCTTGTATCCTCGCTTGCATGTAACTCGTATCCGCAACCCGCATGCCGCATATTATTGGTAAAAACCCTTCAAAGGAAGCCTATGGCCCGTAGTGGATTAAAACTGAAGATGATGATAAATTCCGCTTTATATTTTTTATATTTTTACATATTATATTTTTATTCTCCTTTAAACTTATTTCAAGGTAGGAAAAACATCCACGAGCTTCCGCTCTGCATTCAGATTCACTACCGGCGGAACTCGCATGTTTAATCGATCGGTATGAAATAGAAGTTTTCCGATTTATTGTTACAGGAACAACAATTGGGTGTCTTCAATACAGGAGTAACAAAGACCGAAACGAGTAGCGACACGTCCGACACGACAATGATGATAATGTCAGACGAGGACACTATTAAAATCGAGGCTCCCGATTGCGATTGGACGCGGGAAGAAGACAAAATTATATTAGAAATACTCAAAGAGTACACGACTACCGCGGACGCGCAGACGCACGCCGCAGACGCGTCGCCGCACGCCGCGAACTCGCCGCCGCACGCCGAGGACGCGCGCGTGCTGCGCGCGCTGGCCGCCGCGCTGCCGCACCGGGCCGCGCACCACCTGCGGCGCCGCGTCGCCTGCCTCGTGCAGCTCGCCGCCGGCGGGGACTGAAGCTGGGTCGGACACTGAATATAATTCATGTCTTTAGTCATATGGTTATTTTTAATATTAATAAAAATATTTTTCATATCCGACCTCTATGGTGGTCCGGTCGTAAGACCTTCCATCAGGTAGTCTTACGATCTAAACAAGACAGCGAGGGACTGCTAGGTTAGGAAGGCTCAGAATTGGGAGTGACGGTGATTAGGGGAGGCCTATGTTCAGCGGTGTGCTCCAAAGCCTGATGACGATGACCACTATAAAAGCGCTAAGATTATTTAGGGCATTCTACGAACCATGCCGATGACTATATCGCCAATTTTAGAGGTATACCATGGTAACAGTAGTGACCTCTTTTCGCTGTATTCGCCCTAATGTTTCCCGAGCGAAAAATCCTCACCAGGCAGGAGTGGATACTACACTAAGGACTTATTAATTAGCAACACGAAACTTTCTATCAAAAAATATGCCTATATATTTAGATAAAGCCTCACCAGAACAATTATTGTTAACGATGATTCTGTAGACGTTGAGTGCAAACTGTCCAGAACATGAGAGTATCTAATAATTTTTAATAAAAAACTCTGTTCGTTGTCTCTGTTGAACATGAATAAGGCAATAAATAAAAATACAATGTGTTTTTACAAAATTTTTATAATACAAATCTTTCTTGGGTCGTCTAATGACTTTCAGAGAACTGTACCGGTTACATGACATTTCTATACTCACTCGCAAGGTATTTTCCAGTTGTAAAAATAGATCACTAGGTATTTATTTTGAACATACAGACAGTAACTGAGCCAGCTTCAAAACGAAGCCGAACTCGACTGAAGCGAAACTAGTACACAATATCAGGACTATGCACCAATCATAGCCGTCCGCGGCGGCACGGATATATAACGATACAAAACTACCTCCCCAGCGAACGGATGTAACACGAAGCAAACGACTATTCGTTTAAATTAACCTCCGCAACATTTCGGCGGCAATAAATATTGAAATTAACATAATAATTAACACTTGTACGCGACATACAAACAATACACGATAAAATGAAACAAAAAAAACCTAGGGTAAGATATTGTCTAAAACTACAGCTATATCATACAGCCCCGGGGTCTTTCGAACCACAGTAAATAGTGTTAGTTATAAAAAATAATTTTATAGGCGGATGTGAACACCATAATGCCCAGAGTTGAGATGCACGTACGTCGTCAAAGTAACAGCCAGCAATAAAAACTTGAAACAGCCATATCCATACGCTTTCAGGTGTTGGAACCAGGCTTTAAATACATTTCGTTAGCTGTTCTGATACATTTCTTTGTAGACAGGTAAAATCAATACTATCCACCTCGGATGTCGCAATCTTAAATATTGACGTATAAATATACGACATTTTTCGTATGTTACAATTTGCTTCAAATGGAAATAAATGAAATGGAAAATTAAACAATTCTACCACTTACGTACACGTAAATAATCTTGTTACAAAATCAAATGTGGCACACGATTACATTCTTGACATCTAGCATGACCGCGAATTCATTGTTGCAATAAACGACAAACAAGCCAAAGTACAAAATGCGTGGTTATAATGTTGTCGTTGTAGTATCATCGAAAAGTCTGCTCTCTTGTAAGCGCATCGTATAAATTTCATGTAATATTGCAAAGGATAGTCTCAAATTACACGCCAAAAGCATTTACACCACGATAAAAACATAACACACACAAAACAGAATTTTCTGTTTTCGTATTACACGATTTTCTCTTAAATATATATTATCGCTCAATAGACACCAATGAAATTCTTTTCCATCGAACTAACACCTAGATAAAAATCATTCTTTACATAACAATCAACACCTATTCATTATCCATTCACCAATTAACAGTATTCAGCCTCTTTACACGATCGTATTAAAACTGACAGGTGACAGGTAACCGCAACATACCAAAACACAGGTGATAATAATAGTAATAATGCAAAAAACAATAGTATAACCTCTAGTTAGGCAATATTACCATGTTAATATAATATACATTATGGGCCGCTACAGTACAGCTAAACAGATTCACAGCCCCGTACGAGCACCCGACCGGGCGCGGCTAGGTGACCTAGCAGTCGATTCCTTTCTCCGCCGACCGCACAACAACCGAGATAAAACCAGGCAGGCCATGGAGCGCCGGCGCGGCGCGGGCCCGCGGCACTAGAACAGGTCCATGTCGTCGTTGCACATGACGTCGAGGAAGTCGTCGTCGTCGTCGTAGTCGCGCAGCGCGCGCGCGCCCGCGTCGCCCGCCGCGTCCGTGTCGCTGGAGCCGTCGCGCGCGTCCGTGGCCGGCGACGGCGGCGGGTTGGAGCCGTGCTCCGGCGCCGCCGCCGCCTCGCCGCGCGACAGCAGCGACGGCAGCTCCGAATCTACACAATTACCATTTTTTACATATTACATTTCCTTTCCTATTTTTTTAGTTAAAAAATTCGTTTTACTATGATAGTAAGCCACTTTCCGGGAGACGGGAGGTCCTGGGTGCGATTCCCGGGTCGGGTACTGCTATATTTGTATAATTTCGATTTTTTAGTAGTGTTTCGGAGTCTGGATATGTGTCCGGTGTATGGCAATAGGCTCATCACCTATTCCATAACGAAACTTAACGTAAAGAACCTAAACTTCTTGCCTACCCCGTAAGGGAACTGGCATGAAGATATGTATGTATGTATGTAACTTAACGTAACTGGTATAACTTGAAAGTATTTTGCATTCCTCTACCTACTCTTCGGGGATTACAGACGTCAATATACATTACTATGAATAAAAAACAAACCAGTCAAATTCATTAGATGAAATTAACCATTCTCCTTCTAAAAAGAGACCTTTTTTCGACAACAAAACGAAGAATGTAGCTGATGGCACAATAACTCACCTGTAAGACTTTGTTTTAATTGTTCCATAACTTTTTGACGACTTTTCGCTCGCGCCTTTTTTATCTTGCGCACGCTATCTTTCCGCTCCTCATTGAATATCTGACTGATCATTGATGGCGACACCTCATCATCACGCTTCAATAGAAAGAAGTATACACCCCCCGGTGTCCGTCGACGCGTCCCATTCTGCAATGGAAGTGTTTTTCGTAGGTATTTAAAAAATAAAACATTTATAATTTTACATGTACACTCTGCTCTTTCATTCTTGCTCATAGAGTTGTCGCATAACCAGTGCAAAATATTAGTATTATAAGCGTCCTTAGGTTTCGTCATTCTAACAACTCTCATAAATGGTTGTTGCTAACAAGGTATATCAAAATGTTTAGTGAGATTTATTATGTAAGAAATAAAATAAAAACAACATTATTCTTAGTGGCTTTAGAAAAACATATACCAAATTGAAATATTCAGTTGAATTGTTTTTGTATGTGTATAATATTTTGGTGGTTATAATATTAATAATACTGAATAATTTTTAATACCAGTGGTAATAGTTTTTGATGATACTATTTCAATATTTCCCATAATTAAAAGACATAGAAGACCAACTCACCATGACCAGCATTCCACCGTCTGCTTCTAACCTTTGTGTTTCTTTGTAGATTTCTATAGCCTTACTAGCACCCAGCACTTGTATGATCCTTACTGTAATTATTTAAACAATGAAAAATTATTAATGATTCTGTTCAATTTCAAATGTAACATCACACCTGTAATCCGCATAAAGGTAGGCAGAATTGAGTGTAGCACATGTAACACACACCTATTTTCAAGGTAATACATGATTAACAAGCAGAAAGTAGAACTTAACAAATAGCAGTAATAGATTACTAAAGTAGAAAGTTTCATGAGCAATGTAAAAAATATTTGTAAATCAGAACCAGGGTCAAATTAAAGTTCTTTATCATTTGTAACATGTATGCAAATGGTAAATTACAGACAAAGAAACAGGGCATATCATGAATCAATTTTATATTCAACAAGTGTTGTAAAAAACTTCACATACAAAAGCTATTATTACCTACTAAATCCCTTTTTTCTTCCGAAAGCTTCTCAGCTATTTCTGCCGCTATCTCATCAATTGGATCCACTGATGTTACTGACAAATTCATCAGGAACCTCGGCTTGTGGTTGCCTCCTCTCGGCTGGTGACTGTTCACCCTCTTCCCGAGCCTTAACTTTACATTCACTCTATCTGAATGCCTCCTTTTATTTGTCGAATTATCCTCAAGATCCTGACTGTTACTGTTGTTAAATACTTTCTTAGAAATATAGTTGTCATTTAATCTATACTTAATAGTATAATCATAAGATTCAACACCATATCTGCTTTTCTTAGATACATCACAACTGACCATATCTTCTGTTAGGAGGTCCTCCTGAAACAGAATAATATATTTCCCATGTATAATCATTTAAAAACTATGTGGTAATGATAATTTTTTAAACATGAATCTAGCTAATTCTATACAAAGTAGAATAACATAAACAACAATAATAATTAGATTCTCATCATCAACCTATAGGCGGCCAGGGCATGTGGCTGGGCCGTTAGTAGATCACACAAGACCCGAATATGTTGGTGTTAGGTATAGTCACCTCCCTGTACCTGGCACCCTGCAACCTCTAACTCCACCCCAAAACTAAACATAATTAGATATTAATGCCTTATTAAACATGGTCATTAATTAATTAAAGTTATTAAACACAAGAGGTGTACTGGACTTTTCTGCCTACCTCTTCACAACATTACAAGTGTGAGGTCATGTTTTTAGTAGATGATAGTTTATACCCTTAAAAATAAAGCATAATAATAGGTACATTTTATTAGCAAAAGCTCACAGCTCGGCTTTGCTAACATGGTCTGTACCATGTTAGCAAAGCCGAGTATCTGTTACCAGGATATAATTTTATAATATCCTGGTTGCAATGCTTTTTAATCATTTCCTATTCGTGGAGCTGGTCAGTGGAAACTTATAATTGAGGCTCACCAAATGGTTCCCAACATGTAGATACCAGACTATGTAAGTAAATTATAAATCAATATAGCATAATTTTTTAATTTGAGTTTTACCATATGTCAAGGTCATAAAATATGTAACAGTGATTTATCAGTGATTACTCAATGATATTTTACAATTGCTCAGAGACCCCTTATAAAT
>DWEI01004786.1:0-11365 GCA_018245875.1 Mysoria ambigua
CCTGGTGTAAAAATATGTATGTGTATGGAAAGGTCAATCACATTTAATACAAGAATTTAATAAAATTATATGTCATTATTTTAATTTCCCCTAATTACTATTACAGATGATAATGCCTGTAGAATAGTTTTAACCCAAATGCTACAAGTAAAAAGATACAATTGAAACACCAAAGAAAAATTTAGTATCAATTACATATTTTTTTTAAATTCATAACTGCCATAAGAATGTTTGCTTAAAGAATGGCTGATGTTTTTTTTATTGTGTGATAGGCTAGCATTTGGTCACGATCTCGCCTGATGGAAAGCACAGATGCATCCTAAGATGGAGCACTCTTGCCTAGGAAAAGCCTATTCACCCTTGTTTTCAAGATTCCCAGGTTGTATGTGTCTTTGAATACAGACGCCGGCAGTGTGTTCCACTCCTTGGCTGTATGGATAAAAAAGTGGAACAGAAAAGTTTCGCTCTGGCCATTAGAATGTCCACCAGATAATGATGGTAACCTGCCATGTGTGTAGAAGTCAAGTGTAGCAAAATAGCTGGGGAATTCAGTTTGTGTAGTTCCATAGCACACTCCTCAAGGTGTATCCCATGAACACTGCCAAGCGGGCTATACGACGACGGTGACTGAGGCTTTGCAGTTTAAAGGTGGTGAGCACATTGTCGTTGATAACACACTTCACAAAATGTAGTCCCCAAAGAAGTAGGCAAAAGAATGAAGTACAGTACACAGTTTCACCAGTTAGATTATAGATAGCATCTTAGTACTATTGGTAAGTCTCTTATCAAATATCAGACAACTTCAGACTCATAGTAACAATTAATATAACAGTAAATAATATTATTGTTATTGTTGTTATAACCAAAATTCTTATGAGGTAAGCACAGATTAAATATAGTTTACCTAAACTTTGTTTTTCATCAATCACTGGTTTAAGTTCTGGCTCAATTGATAACAAATCCATATTAGCATCAGATAATTCAGGAATGAGTCCCTCTAGTTCTGCATCTGACTCTATAACAAGAAATTATTAATTTACCAACTATGTTTACATTCCACTATGGAATAAATGGTGAGTGTATTGCCATGCATCAGAACATATCTTGACTCCAAACCACTGCTAGAAAATCTAGATTAGAAAATTTTGTAAAGTTTGACCTCAGGTTTGGACCAAGAATCTCCACATCGGCAGTCACACTAGCAACCGCCATGGCCAATGAGGTCAGAGTCTGAGTCAGAGATCAAATGAAAAGTTATTTATTATTGATATGAATTAGTACATAACATATTTTTTATAATAGTATTTAATGTAAAAATAATGTAAGACAAGTCAATGATAAAAGTGAACTTAGAAATAAGCTTGGCTTAAAAAAACACATCAAATATTTTTTTCATAGTAATTGAGTGAATATCATTAAACCTGTAAACCACAAAAAGTGGACATTGGAGTGTGTAACACTACCATGTTGCACCAAAGTTTACGACAGTCAATTAATTAAAATTCTTAAATTATATCATGACATTCTTCTAATTGCTATTCTGGAGGAAAGATAAAGCAAATTTTACCTGCATTTTGTCTAATTTTATTCAGGAGCTTTGCTACTGGTGGAGTTATCTTCTGCAGAAAACTAATAAATATAAATAACAAATATGTAACTGTATATCCACTAGTGTACTTTCCCACGAAAAATAGTAATGCCAAAATTATTTGAATTAATAAAAATGCCTGAAATTTGAAAACGTTACAATATTAAGGTAAATTTGTATGGAGAAACCAATTATAACATTTCTTCAAAAGCGGATAATATTTTTAAACTCACTTTGGTATGGTTGACATCGCGTAAAAAAATAATATTATTAAATTTTTTAAACATCCATTTATACAATTCATCTGAAACTGAATTTATTTTATCCATTTCATTTCGACTTATACGTTTCAAGCAATTTGTTCTATGTTTATTTTTCAACCACGCTTCGAAACCGTCGATACTCAAAATTATCGTAGAGAACGCAAAAATAAATTGTAACAAATTTACTTCGCGGTACATACATATACTGAAAATCACAAAAATTCAATTTAAATTTTGTATAACTATAATAAACCAACGTACTAATAGAATTACTCACATAAATAAAACGTGGAAAACACTGATAAATAATAAAGACAACCATAACTTCTTCCAGAATAAAACATCTTCAAGTAAACTAATAAAAGTTACAAGTAACAAGGAACTTTGGTTGTTCTTCTTTTCGGGAGATTTTTGTGAGTTCTTTTTAAACAAATTCTTCAACGACGCGAACATTTTTATTTTTCATATTATACCATATTAATAATCTTAAAATATTAGTTAATTTAAGTACATCATGTAATATAAACACAACGACGCACTCTAAATGTTTTTGTAAATATTTAATGATAATGAAATTTAATGAATTGAAGTATTGAAATTACAGAATGCCAAAACCTAATGTTTATTATTAACGTGTGAACTGGGATTCTGTTCTTTTTATCAAGCAGTACCATTTGAGCAAGTCAAATGTCTAAATACAATTGTGTCTGTTTTTGCCAAACTGTTTTGTACTTAATAATCATATATAATATTTTTTATGCAGGTATTAAATTATTAACTATATTGCTACGTATTGGACCCACCAAATATGAAAAAACATTACTTACCAAACTTTAATTACATTGTTATTTGTAACAGTTATGCATGCATGCAAATGCATTAAATATCTACTTGCATATAAAACTTAATAGTTGATATTTTATAATCCCATTTCTTTTAATTATTCTATTGTTCTAAACAGAGGGTTTTATTTTCCTAAAAAGCTGATGTTCAAATATTTTTGTTTAACATAAAGTAATGATTCAAAATGAGTTATGTACGTCGAATTATTAATATTTATTTATTTATTTGATAGGTTAAGAAAATTATTAATTTATAATTAATACGATAAAAGATAAACCTTCAACAAGTTATATCTTTGTTGCGTGTAACTATGGCAAGTTCATCTTTTACTATAGTTAAACATGACAATAGAATAAAATATATAGAGTTTTATTGTCTGTTCTAATTAGTGCATACCTAAATCATTAAAAATTGTTTATTAGATTGTTGAAGGTCTATAAATTATGATATCAAACAAGTTACTATTATAAAAGTGATGTAGAATTATGAAAAAGCTGCCTGAAGACTTTTAAGCATAGGAATACTGTCACTGACTATGTGAGAACTAAACTGTTTTCGGAATTTTTTTTAATTTGAGATCTTTTGTATATAAATATGAGGTGAAGTATACTGAAGACAACATGTCTGCGATAATCTACGACAAGTTTATTAGTAAAGAAGGCTCGCGACCCTACAAATGCTTAGAAATAGCCTCAAAGGTGTCATTGAATCTGAACGAGTTCAGACGAGATGGCAGGTTTTGCGATATAGATTTAATATCGGGGATTACAAAAGTTCGGGTAAGCTTAATCTCTTCTAGGTTCTGATTGTTTTGAACTTGTTATGTTAATACTTAAAAATCATTTACACAAATGTGAAGTGCACTCCCTGTAAGGTAAGGTAACATTGCAGGCACATCGGGTTGTCTTAGCCGCTAGTTGTAAATATTTCGACGCTATGTTCAGTGTGGGTCTGGAAGAGACTCAGAAGAGTCATGTCGTGCTCCCGAGTGTTCCACCAGGCATACTTCCTTTAATAATTGATTTTATATATACAGGTAAATATTACTCCTATCATATTTGTTTTCACAAATCTGTATATTTCACAACTACTCCACATAGGGCTAAGAAATGACTAAAGATTTACATTTATTCCCTTATTCTCAAAATTTTTCACCTTATCTAGTCACATCAAAGCTGTCATTTATGATTGTCTATTATGAATTTGTTTTAACCTGGTAGTTACATACATACATATATGTCTTCACATCAGGTCTTTTACCTGGACTTCTTTTAGAATATCTCGTGATGTAACAATCATGTAACTCTCATTCTTTTCCCATTCTATCAATCACACTTACCTTGTAAATCTGTTTTGTTGTTTGTCATTCATACAATATGCATGCTCAAAATTTGTAAATATATTTTTTTAATAACATAACATCATACTTTAATTTCACAGAATAGCTTGTCACAGAAATGTATCATACTCCCATGATTCACTAGCTATATTATTAGATATTTTTCATTTTATGTTCGCTGTATACCCTGTTAACTTATGTGGTTTGTTGATATAATAATAATTAAATATTTTCTTTCAGGCGAGATTACAATTGACAAGGCAACAGTTCAACATTTACTGATAGCGGCTGATATGCTTCAACTTCAAGAACTGGTCACTGTATGTGGTGAATATTTAAAGAGGGAATTACATCCCTCTAACGCATTGGGCATTTATAGGTACTAAAATTGAATTCAAATATGTTTCATACACAACACACATAGCTTGAAATCATATATGTTCTTAGTGTTATAGTAGAATGTATATGGCTTATACAATGTAAGCAATTTCCATCTGTACACTCGATAAACACCATTTGATTTTCTATTTATATTATACTATTTTATCAATCAAATGAAATGAAAGTATGAAACCAAATAAAAAACAATACTGAGGTTACTTTTGTGTATTTATGTCAGATGTTCAAATATTTTGATATGCAGTTGTTTGAATTGTCTTTATAAATAAAGCTAAATTGATTGATTCTTATATATAGTACCTTTTCAATGATTGCATGATATCTGAGAATATAGTGTAAATACTACAAAAATACAGTTTCTTAAGTTTTTGTTGCTGTGTTTGTACCTGGTAATCTCCAAAATAGCTGAACCTAATTTGACGGGTTTTTCACTGACAGATAGCTGATGTTATAAGAAGTAACTAATACTGCTTTTAGTTCAGAAAAGGTTTTACCATTTTGTGCTAAACAATTAAGCCAAAATGAACTCCCATATCAAGGAAGTCACAGGTATAGCTCAAATAAAATTCACAGATTAATCATCTACTTAAATATTAGTATATTTAATTCAAACAAACTAGGCCATAGCAACTGGCGAGTGTAATATTTATAATATTAATTTCTCTTAATTAAAAGAAAATGTATACAATGTACACTTATAAATTAAACAAATGACCTTCAGGTTTGCAGAGTCCCATAACTGTACAGAATTAGCTGACGAAGCATTGTCCCATGCACAGGCCAACTGGAATGTGGTAGCTAACGGTGAAGAACTATTAGAGTTGCCACTGCAGCAGCTTGTTACACTGTTGTCCTCTGAGCAGTTGAAAGTAGACAATGAGGCGCAGGTGAGGAATAACTGTATGTAACAAACTTTCTATCATTGAATATATTTCAAATATTAGAAAAAGTTTAAACTTATGATAATGCTATATCTGTTATAAAATATTAGAATGTAGAAAATTATTTGTTTAATGTAACCAATTTTTTCCAAGCTATAAGTCAGTTACTATAAAAATTAGCTAAACAATTTTTTTATACCAGAATATAACGATATTTTGCAGTATTCTACAATTAGAGTTATCCAAACTCGTGCTGAAAGTAAAATAAGGCCATTCGATCTACAGGTTTTATATCCAGCAATAAAATGGTTAGAACAGGATCCGGCGTGTCGTCGACGTCATTGTTTCGAGGTCCTGAGGCATGTGCGGCTACCGCTGATCTCGCCGGAGGTTTTGGACGACGCCATAAAAACTGTACAAGACCCGTCGATACAAGTTGCATTAAAAACTGTTACGGTTGATATGGTAATTCATCGTTAGTTTTTCAATCTGAGATTGTTTTTAATAAAATGTGTGATGAAAGGTTTAGAATATTTTCAATGGTAATGTGTGTCATCACTAGCCATTGAAGGCATATGGTTAGAGAACACAGGTTACCAATTGAACATACATATATTTAATTTTTGTACAGACATTGTAATAGTATTAGTGGTAGATTGAGACAGCCTAAATATTAATTGTTAATGATTCATTTACAATTATGTAACTGTTGATAATAAAAAAATAATTACAATAATTTACATACAAGCAAATGGGCACAGTAATCAAACAAAAATTATTCATACAAATAAGTAAATAAATGTTTGTCCTATTAGAAATTTTATTGAATAGCCCATAAACGTTAGAATGGTTAAAGTGTAAATAGAACCACATATGAATAACGTTTAGTGCATATTCTAGTATACGAATTATAAACTTGTTCATAGTTATCTCATGCTAGTAGATAAGACGACGTAAAAAAGACAGTACGGGTGTGTGATGGAACGCTGTGTTGTGCAGAAGAGTGGCAGAGGGGCGCTGGTGTCGCTGCTGGCGGAGCCGAGAGCGCGCGCGCGCCGCGTGCTGCTGGTGGCGGGCGGCTCGTGCCACGACTCGGCGCTGCAGCCGCCGCTCTCCAGCGACCACACGCTCGCCTCCGTACTTAAATTCGACTTGCACAAGCGGTGCGTGTCGTAAACTGTTTTTGATAACGCTTGCAATTGCAATTGTTATTTCCCCGAAGTTATAATGAGTCATTTTGATTTCCGCGATTCCTTTATAACAATAATTATATCTGAATTTTCTATAATATACTTGTAATTATTTATTGGATTACTTGTACTAGACTATCAACATTATAATTTTGTATTTTTAGGGAATGGGAGGAGATGTCCGCGATGCGAATAGCGAGGATCCAGCCGGGTGTGGCCACCCTGAGCGGGCGCGTGTTCGCCGTGGGCGGCGAGCAGGGCAGTCAAATATTAGCCAATGGCGAAGTTTACGACCCTTCAGTAAGTGTACTGTTATAATGCACTAAAAATGTTATTATCAGAGAAATATAGTACATACAATATAAAAATGATAATACTTAAATATAGAATTATTCTTAAGTAATGAAAATTCATTGATATGGGGATAAAGTAATGATAAGTTGGGGGTTGTGAATTTGATCTTCAACCAGAACAAATAATTGGTAAAACAAGTATTTGATTAGTATGGCGTATCAAAAAGAACTTCTATATATGAAATTTGTTGTTCATCTAGTTGCCCTGAAACAGGCTCTGTCATCGGCGATATATATGATGATATTATAACAAAATATTTATATATAGCCCGGTAGTCTATTGAAATATAAAAAATGTTTTATTTTGCGTTTGTTGATATTGCTTATTATTATTTCGTAGACGGACAAATGGTCGAACATAGCGCCGATGAAGGAGGCGCGCTGCGAGTTCGGCCTGACGGGGCTGAACGGCTACCTGTACGCGTTCGGCGGCTGGGTGGGCTCCGACATGGGCTCCTCGGTGGAGGTGTACGACCCCAACAGCGACGAGTGGACGGTCACCGGACAGATGCCCGAGCCGCGCTTCGGTATGGGCGTCGTCACTTTTGAAGGTGCGCTACACTGAAATATAAGAGATATTTCATGCTTGTCGTTTTGTTTATATAGTATAACTCTTTGATTGTTGTTTTGTTTATATAGTATAATGTAAAGTCCAGTAAATATTACATCTCAAGAAACTGTAATGAGTCATTTTCATTTCATTGAGATTACTAAGTCTCTCTACGACCTTACGAACCTGATAGGCTTCTTACAAATAAAAAAACTTTTGTATTTATATTCTTATATAATATACCCAAAGATTCAATTATTGACTACCCCATTAGTTGTGTTAGTTGGTGGCAAGTACGACTGCTGATCTGGAAGCCCTAGATTCTTTTCCCGGGTCGGGCACGTGTGCACTTTTCTAATTTAGATTTTGGCTCAGTCTGGATATGTATCTAGTGTATGGGAATAGGATAATAGGCTCTCCATCTATGACATAGTGAGACATAAATAATTGTACTTTACTCTTTTTCCTGCCTCTTCGGGCATTGCAGGCGCGATATTACCTTTTAATTCAATTATTATTTTTAAAACTTTAAAAGCAAGGCCCATAAATGACAAGCGATCCGAGTAGCATAAATGAGGTCGGAGTGCACTACACGCGTGGCGGCGGCAGGGCTGATCTACGTGGTGGGCGGCTGCACGCACACGTGGCGGCACACGCGCGACCTGCTGTGCTACCACCCCGCGTCGCGCGCGTGGCAGGCGCTGGCGCCCATGCGCCACGCGCGCAGCCAGGCCGCCGCCGTCGTGCTGGACGACCACCTGTACGTGGTGGGCGGCAACGCGCCGCGCCGCACCGTGCTCTGCTCCGTCGAGAGATACAACTTCGACGATGTAACTGTCTGCTACTTGTACTTACGCCACGCTTCGCTCGCTACGAGTAACTTTTGTGCCCTCGGCTTACATTCGTGTTCCCCGATTTCACGAGAATGATTACTCAAAAATATTTGCTAATGTCGGAGTGAGATACGAGTGATTGTGCAACATGACGTTTTTACTTTATTGATGACGCGTGTACTGTTAAGAGAGAAATAATAGACATGATGATATTGAAGATTTATAGTTACTATAAACTTACTTTTTTTAATAAAGATGAGTTCAGCATAATATTTTGAAATATATGCCTTATACATATCTGAAAACAATTTAACTGTGAGTACCACCCACATAAACGATTTGTTGATTGTTTACATTTTTAGTGTTAAATGATGACGATCGCGGCTCCTCGCTGTGGTCAGGTTATGAGAGTAGTGCGTGGTCGGCGGCAGGACTCGTGGGAGGAGGTGGAGAGCCTGAAGGAGGCGCGCGCGGGCTGCGCGGCGGGCGCGGCCGAGGGCGCGCTGGTGGTGGCGGGCGGCGACAGCGAGAGCGGGCTGGAGCGCGGCTTCTACCGCGCGCGCACCACGCTGGCCTCCACCGAGATCTACGAGCCGCGCGACGGGCACTGGCGCGCCGGCCCGCCGCTGCCGCACTCGCGCGCCGAGGCGGGCGCCGCGCTGCTCTGACAGTGCGACCGCCTCGCGCTGCGCGTGCGCGCGGCGCTGCGCCGCCTCTACCCGCTGCCGCACCGCCGCTGAGCGCGGCGGCTTTTGTGTTTTTAAATTTCACATGTCCTTTAGTCGCCCCCTTTAGTATCACTTATATAGGCACGGTGAAGCCCGCTGTTGTAGTGACGAGCTTCGTTTAAAAGATATTTTAAGCATTGTTTAGAACTGCTTATAGTTTGACTATTACACCTTGTTTAGCTTTTAAAAAATCGACGTTATTAATTTTCAGAAATATTGTACATATGTGGAAAAATTATCATTACAACAAATGTAACCTTTTATGAAACATGATGAATAAGATATGTTCTAATTAGGTCGGATGAAGGGCAGAATTTCTGTATGCATTGATGAAGTGAATATTGGCGAGTCGCAACCGTCTTCAACATATAAATTGATATTAAAAACAACCACATTATCGATTTGAAGTTTTAGGCGACCAAAAATTCCTTCATATTTGAAAATCGATCTTAAAATATAAATATGTTTTTCTTTACTCAATGACCTTAATTTAGTTACGCACTTGTTACTAGAATGTTATCGAAATTTCGTTTATCCTTGACTAGTGAACTGAAACTCAATGTGAATGTCAAATATTTTTAGTTACAAAACATAGGCTGTGTGAATATGCATTAGAATACTAATATGTAGCGATTATATCGTTTTAAGTTTAACAGTGTTTATATGTTCCATAATAAAATATACTATATTATAAAATGTCAAATTGTATTTACCGTTAGGACTCTTTCAGATTAGCGTGTTTTCGGTACGAATAAGCTCGGTATCATACTCGGCGTGTGCCGTGCGCGCCGCGTACACGCTCAGGCGCGCGGCCTTGCTCGTTATACGGGACGATTTATTTATTAAAACCTTCTTCAAACTAACAATACAGGCTAGACCTAATTCGTATTTATTTCATATGTTTAGTGAAACAATCGTAAAACTTACGCAAATCTGAAAGAGCCTGTACCGATAGTCTCGTTATTATTTGTAAGTTAATTTAGCAACATGAATTTAATTCTATCAACGTGTATTATCGATACGGCATTTATTACGATATTAATTTTTGTTTTTATTTTCTCGTTAGAAATGATAATTGTAAAATAAATATGTACATTTTATGACGAGTCCATGTGCACAGATTAAAATATATAATAATATTATTGTTAGATGCTTTAAATAAATATGTAAAGACAAGACTAAATCGCGAACTGTTGTAGAAATGGTTCTATTATATGGTATTTCAGAATGTATAGCTATTGTTGTGAGCCTGGGACTTTTATATCACTTCTTAACATTTATACCTGCCTTTTAGAAGAACAATTATAATATAAATATTAAGTATCAAAAACCATCGTAATCAATGTAGGTACCTTCCATACATTGTCGTAAGATTTCATCCAAAAAATGTATAAATCTTATTACATACATATAATCTATGTAGACAAGTTCAAGTATTATAAATAATTCACTTTATCGTGTGTTGGTATACATTAAAAACATCTTTATAAAGAAGGTCCCAAAGTTTATATAATAAAAAAAGACGGAACCTAATTTTTTTCCAAAGTAATTACTAGTGAGTTTAATACATTTTGTAAGACCTGGAAATTCATTTTTCAACATAACATAACTGTCATCAAAAATTATTCTTAGCGTAGTTTGTTCCAAATTGAGCGAGTACCAAGAGTCGCTAAGCGCTGTCGACCGAAGAGACTGTTGGGTAAACTGATGTGCGCGTCACAAACGTCAATACGGTAACCTTCATATCATTACATCTACGACTAGTAGAAACATATTGTGTTTATTGCTCTCGACGAATGCCATCGTCACAAGTATTTTAAGCGAGCATTTCTACTCTTCCGTTCCGCGAACCCTGACCTCCCTCACGTGTTTTGTATCTTAAGGCAGTTTTTTCCACGTTGCTGCCTAGTTGGTCGTGTTGGTCGCGAGTGCGTCTGCCGATCGGAAGGTCCGTGTTCGTTTCCCGGGTCGGACATTACACAATTCTTATAATTTATATTTTCCAGTAGTGGTTCAGAGTCTGGATGTGTGCCCGGTTGTATGACAATAGGCTCTCACCACCTATTCCATGGTGGGACGTAAACGCCTTCCTCCGCCTACCTCTTCGCGGATTATAGGCGTGAAGTTACGATTCCTTTTTTTTCATGTTTTGTGTGGCAGCTCATATCAATTATTGTCAAATTCGTGTGAAAATATTCTGTTTATTTTACACACCAAACTGATATTATAATTACCGCTTTATAATTACTGTCTTAATTCACGTTTATCGTAATAAAATAGAATATTATTGAAAACATTGTTTGTTGTAGGAAAGATATTAAGCTGTTACTAAATGTACTAAACCAGTTGTTCTACTTCGCTCGTGCCCATGGAAATGAGATATTTTTCACCAGTGTGT
>DWEI01004787.1:0-11364 GCA_018245875.1 Mysoria ambigua
CTTTAGATTAATCTTATAAAAATGTCACAAGTGCAGTGAAATCATTCTCCCAGATATACACCGCAAAAACATGATGTGAACGCAGCTTTATCTTACGTATTTATTCAAAGATTTCTTTATTTTTTTATATACTTTAAGCCTTTATTTTTTGGTACTTGTATACCAATAAGAACTACATTTGTATTATTAACGTAAAATATAAACAGGGTTACCAGTTATGTAAATAATATTGATTATCCAGTAAACGAAACCATATTGAAAATGTACGGATTCTGTTTTCTAAAATTTTTAAATGTTTCATTACAATATTATATGTAAATATACACTCTGGCAACACAAAACGTATACAGAGATTAATCAAAACGAGCGTAGCGTATCATTAAAACGAGTGTGTTTGTCGACAGGCATATTTCAAGGGCTTTGTTGCGCTGTTTATTGAAATTAATATTTAATTTCCGTGTCGGATATCATCACGCGAAAATTTTCAAGCTTTCACACTCGCGCAGTTATGCTAAAAAAACAGATTCCACTGCGATTAGTTGATAGTACTTGTAGTTGATTAAGCATATTGATATAGAAGAAACACATTTATGATATCAGTAATCTTAAAAATATCAATTATCGTACCTAACTTTACTTCTTTAGGATTCGCCTATATTTTCATATCTACCATATTTATTATAAAAATGCAACTCGGTAGGCTTAGTACATATTATCAAGAAAAATTGATGGTATTTACATTATTCTAGTATATATATTGGTAAAACAAAGTAAATTCACGCTTGTAATCACCGAAGAATAAGGCAGAGGAATGCAGAACACTCCCACGTTTCACCAGCTACGTTTACGTCCAACTATGGAATTGGTGGTGAGCCAATTGTGATGCATCGGGTACATATCCAGACTCCGAACCACTACTAGAAAATCTATATCAGAATTTTTTTTAATGTTCGAGCCGGGAATCGAACCCGGAACCTCCCGATCGGCAGTCGCGCTTGCAACCAACACGACCAGAGAAGCTGTCGGTTTATATACCTCTATTTATGTAATTGATTTTCGAAGACTAGGTTTAACATCATTATCATCAGGCTATTGTAGTGCACTGCAGGATATAGCCCTCCATTGAGCGGTTATATTCATAATCCCCACACTGGGCATGAGGGTTCGGTATCGAGTTTTCTAATAACTCGTATTATCAACGCGGACACGCTGTCTGCCGTGCCTCCGGAACCACGTAGTGTACGACACAATAAGATCACTTCGCCTAATATAATAATTCAATTAAATGTAGGCGCATGTTGCCGATTCCATTACTTTTTATACCTACCTATGTTATAAAGCGAAAAAAAAAAGAATTGCGTCAAGAGTAACCTACACTAGTATGAAGAGACGTTGGCCTAGAATTTTCGCGGGGTGCGTATGTGTTAATTTGTTTGTGATGAACAACACCAAAACCGTGTAAATATTTTACACGTGCACTCACCGCATTCATGTTGAAACGAATAACCGGGCCACGTCCGAACACTAGGCGTCCCGAATTAAATCAACGCCCTGTTGATGATTTCGCTGGACGTTATGAAATAAAATAATTTATTTTCATGTCTGTATATCGTGTTAGTTTTGTAAAAGTGGAACACAAAACATAATCGTAAATATTTCATCAAAGTGATATACATTATTTTTAGGTGACACACTATTCATAGTCTAGTGACTGTTTGAAAGCGGATAACAATCATTCACTTTATTATTAATATAAAAAGTATTAAAAAATATTAACTTTCATTTCGAATACTTTCTCTTTGAACTTTCATTTCGGTTAAAAGTTTTATTTTGCTAAAATGTACATATTTACGTACAATACATTTTGCATTTTATAAGTGAACGTTTTCACTTATAATACACGAGTCGTAAACTTTTAACGACCTCGATTTTTCGTCATTAAATCGCGTCTCACCTCGAGCTGACGAGATATTTCATATTCACGGCGGTTGCATCATTAAGGCGCCCGCACTCGCTCGGATTTGCCGCCCGCCCCGTTGCCACTATTTGCATAATAATTTTCACTTATGAATAGGTATTAAGGCGTTATTGCACTTATAAATATTTACGGCTTATCCCAGTCTGGTGTGGATCGAGTGGGAGGGGCCGGAACGTGTTCAGCGATGATTTTCCTGTCAAGTGCTGACAGCCGGAGTGCTACGGTCGGTTCGAGGGAGCAATGATGAATGATAGCTGTAATACCAGTCAAATGAACGTTTTGTGTTGCGATATGTACCATTAAAATGAGCTTCGTTTTTGTATAGAGCTAGCTGTAGTGATTGAAAGGTTTGATTTAAGTTTAGTCTTGCACGTACAATAAGTAACCACGAACTTACAATTCGGTAGGATTCAGTTTTGTTGAAAGCTTTTTTGAAGTAGCTTATGTTTTATTGACTAAATCTTAGCAAATTTATCGGTTTGGGTACCTTAGGTACCTTTTCACCGATTAGAATATCATAAGCTCAAGTAATTATGAGTCTTTGAGAAATCTTATACACTTAAGATCGAGGGATATGTTCAACTTAAAAAAAAACGTTACGTTACGTAAAAAGGTTAGGTACTAAAAATGCCAATAATTGGGTCTCTATATTTCCTCTAATTTAAATTCAGTGTAGACTATAATGAAAAAAAAATAATTTATATTAAAGTACAAGGGAAAAATTTTTGTCCCATCTTTGACACCTTTCTTTATATTTGTTACACTGATTAAGGTTCTACATAAAATCAAATAAGATTGCGTCCTTTTAAATACTTTATTCACTGTTTTGTATTATCTGAAAGGGTCTTAACGCTAGCCTATTTGCTGATACAGAATACAAATTTGAATTAATAATCCGTGTGTAAGGTTAATGCATTTTCATAATTCGCATGTAATAATAATAGCTATTAAAGTTGTACGATTCAACAATGCAGGAAAATGATGAATCGTACGCTAGCATTGTAATCTAATAGGCAAACGCATAAATACGTCTGCCCGTGTGACTAATTTAACTTCAATTTAAATGCTGGAAGAGACACGTTGTGCGTCCAGTGAATTATGAACGGAGATTGTATCGGAAACGCATCGATGTATGAGTTTAATAAATCTACTTGCCAGCTTTGTAACAGTCCAATCGTTATATCACGGTCTGCTTACTTTATTAAATAACTTAACAAGTGTCAATCTTTTATTTTTTCACTGAAAGTGACGGATCTCCATTCAGAATGTACAGTGTAAGGGCCATAAATTGCCACGCTGGCCCAGCACAGGTACGAATTATGTATAGTTGGATATTAAGCAACACTATATGATTCGTACTATTTATCAACAAGTTGCCATACGTTCCTTAAATGTAATTATATTTACTCTGCCTACTTATTCGAGTTTTACAGGGGTGCTGTTACATTTTTTTCCATGTATACGAAAAAATTGAAAAGCAAGAAGGATATTGATGATACCTAATAAAATTCTATTGCTCGGATATCTTTACCGTCGGCGGAGTCTGGTGGAGCGTTCGATGAGGGATATTATTCATATTTTACTAAACTCGCCGTAACGCAGTCCGCTCACGACTCGTACTTTTTCAATAAAACATCCCCCGCGCTATCGGGAGTGCGGTCACGCGGGGTGCGATTTTATAACTTTATAACGGTGTCTACCTGTTCTGATATACGGTGAAATGTTACCTGCAAGACAAATGCCTTTTTCTTAAGACTAATATATAAATTGGTTTTATCTCGATATTTCTCTATAATAGATATTATTATTTGTATATTACAGATATTAGGCCTATGTACAGCTGTGGGCTAAGATAGGCATGATACTGATTATGATAACACAATAACTTTTGTACTATTATGTGAAACTTACTGTTCACTATTTACCAATTATTCAAATACTTCATACTTCAGACTATAAATTTATATTTATGCTCTTTGCTAATCATCCACTGTTCTGCGAATTTTTCAACTGTTAAAGGCTGCCTATGTTTCATGTTCTCTGGTCCTGGATCTAGTTCTATGTTTGATCCGCCAGTACGGTGCTATCGGGTTTATGAAACTTTAACATCCTGATAGCTCGATGTCTCAATTTGTATCCGGTGTATAGCAATAGACTCAACATCAAATCCTTGACAGGATCTGTGATACAACTGGCTGAACCTGGCAGTGTTCTATACTCCTTTGCCTACCTGTTGCGGAATTATAGGCGTGATATTACGTTTTATTACATGCTATTGTTTCCCTACTTTGCACATACTGAAATAATTTTGACTGATCAATTTATGAATTGTTACACAGTGAAAAGTTTCGTAATTTTATCAAACCACTTCCTATCCTCAATGGGATGCCGACCCAAAAGTTCCGTCATTAAAATTCTGCTCTAGTGTTGTGTGGCTATTGTCTCAAGCAACCCATTATGGAATTCAATACTGATTTTGTGCCTAAGTGTTACCATATAATTCTGTAAGCGCTTGTCTCTAGGCAGTACTATGGCTAGTATAATTTAATCTACTGCTTTGTACTTTTTTTCTGTGACCTAAGCTGGTAGATATGTTACGTACATTAAATTGCAATTCTAAGCAAAGTAATGTGATATCTATCAGCTACAATTTAGATTGATAGAGAATTAATCAAATTAAATTTGAATGAAATTAGAATTAAATTGAATGATGAAGTTAATAAATACCTTATTCTCTTGAACGGTGTTAATTTTTCCTGAAACTTAACGTTAGAATTTGTAGTTGATCCGTTTACAATAATTCTCCATTTCATTTTTTTATATCAATTAAACTAACTAATGTAATCTATCCATAATCTCAACGACACAAATAAATAATATACAGTCTAATAAAAGCAATCACAATGTTAAAGGTAAGCAGTTTAAATAAGTCAAGCAACTGAGTCTTAGTCTATAACGGTTTTCAGATTTAGATTTTAGGTGTAGCAACAGTTGTCTGAACGACTTAAGCCCGCAATTAGACTTCAGATTTAGTGGCCGTAATTGTTTGTCAAACGCTATTATAGGATACCACTAACAGGTTTAACGGCTCGAATTGAATCAATTGATCACTGTTCAGTATTAACGGTGGTCTTGACTGGTTAATGGTTTCTTTGGATTGCCGTAGCTCAGTTGGTACTGAAATGTTACTGTTACTAGCTGCCATTTATGTAGAATGTAAAATAAATTTAAATGTCGTAATGTGCCTTTCGCATTAAATGCTTTTGATGGTAAAGTTGATACTTAAGTTCAGAGTTCACCACAACCCACGTGTGTATTTATGCTTCAACTGATGCATTAAGCTATGTTGCCTAATTTAATTCGTTCAACATCTCAAAACATCGTCGCTTTGTAAGTCATCACAGTTCTATCAGATCGTACAAATGAGTCATATATGATGTATGACTAATTTATACAAAAAAGTGTAGAATATAAAAAAAAGATATATGTATTTGCAGGTAAATTATGTGTATTTTAAGATTTATTGCGTCTACAACAACAAATAAAACGAAGCTTTTGAATAGTTACAGAAAAAAATCAAAGAGACCATAATACTCCATATTGTTACTTCCGCGCCGGCGCCATATACACATTTCGTAAGATCTTGACCTTGCGAGAAAATAAGAACGTAAAATAAACAATTGTAATAGCAGACATCTTTCGTATTCGTCGAGATAACGTCGTAATTTAATTCCGGAAAGGACCAAATCGCTGACAAACAATCGAACTTACAAGGTCGGCTTACGATGCTTCGGAAACTGCCGGAGTATGGAAATAGGGGTTTTATGGATATTTGGCAGGCTTGCTGTGAATGCGACGTAAATCGGCTTTAAGGGATTGTTTCCATGGGCGACTATACCGAATGGAAACGAGCAGGGATGATTATATTGACAGTCGTTGTTTGAACACTTAAAGTACGAGTTATTCGTTGCATTTGTTAAAAGTGTACTAATATCTTTAGACGATTACTGTCACTTGTCCAGTACCAACCAAAGGCACGTTTTTAAAGATTTTTTACATTAAAGTAGCTAAGTAGCATCTGCTATGTTATTCTCTACAGCCATTTTTACCATATGTATATTATATTATTATTGCTTTGTAACTTGTGGAGAACAAAGATTCCTTGACGATGTTACGTGATCGTACATAATACAACATCTGTTTACTATACTGTAAGAAAATACAGCAGAAACAAGAAAGTAAAAGAAGAACAGACGAACTAAGACATACCGTATCAATGAAAATTACTTAATATAAATGAAAATGTGACAAAATATGTAATGATTTTGTACATAAAATACTTGACATCTTTGTGCTTGAATGCAAATAGCTTTGATTTGCATTATACATATAAATAAATTTTAAAAAATGTCCCTTAAAAATGAAGCAAATTTGTTTTATTTTAAAGAACAACACATAAAATCATTAAAATTAATATACCTAAAATATAATGACAAGTCGAAAAGGATTCGACACACCCGGCGGAAATATGATTAACAAGTTTATAGACGTTAGATATATACGTTAGAACTTAGTAAATGGACACAGGGCCAAAGTATCGCTGACGATATAAAACTACTGGACCGGCCCATCATACATACATTACCACGCAATAAGGTGTACGTGCCAAGTCTATTATTCTTGCAAATAGGATACATGTTTGTCTCTCGTCCCGCGAATAATGTGTTCTTATAGCTGTACTCTTTTACCTATTTCATTGCCGTATATTGATATAGAATCGTGTTATTATTAAAAATACAGAAAAATAACAAACAGAATTACTACAGAAAAATACAATTTTGTCTTTTATTTGTGCAAATATACTTTGGGGGTTCGAATTAGTCACAACTATGGGTATTTCTAGTAGAAATCTTTAGTAGTGGATTTAAGATATTGGTGCATATTGATCCTCTTAATATTGTATGTTGGCAATAGGCTTATTCAGGCTATTCCATGGCGGAACATGAACGTAACTGGGAATGCACTACACTATACTGCCCACCCTCTTGGAGTTAAAAGCGTGTTGGGACGTTATGAGTGTTAATTATTAAAATAAGATATTTCGTACTTATACATAATAGACATATGTAATGATGCCACAGATGATAATGACGGTCATTAATGATCTACCGATTAATGTTATCTTTCAGTAATCGAAACCTGTTTATTCTATATACCTATTTATAAGACAACAAACTTGTAACTTGGAATGTAAAATGTTCGTAAACACACACGTATGCATATAAAAATATTTTATAAACTTTTTTTACTTATAAAACTTCCTCTGACTTTGACACAATAAAATGTACAGGATTGCTGGTAAAACTTTAAATAAACAACTTTATTTTAAATCTAGAAAGATAGAATGCTTAAGAAGCACACCAGGATTGTAAGAGACGAACGTTTGTGCTTGCTGCCTACACCGTACAGGACGTGGCTCATTGATATTATAGTAAAGCAAATGCGCACAACTTTCGATTAAGTAACATACATCACTTCAAATGTTCATTGAAGCTTATAATGTACAGACAACTTCAATTATAAATCGCCTTGGGACAGTAATGGCCCATTAGGATCTCTTTGCTTATTAAAAGGCTTAACTAGTAAGCCATTAAGTCCGATGCAAGTATACAAAGCGGCGTGTACGAGAGCCTTTATCATTAATCATGTATTCATAAGCCTGTCAATCAAATTGGTGCACCTGTTGGTACCGTATCTGTTTAATTTCATAATACGTTGCGTTTCCAATCACAAGAGTAAAAAAAATGTTAATAAAATGTATATTTTGGTGGACCACGATAAAAGTATAGACTTTACCTTGTATAGATTTATTTATTAATACAATACAAAGTATAGATTTATTTATTAATTTCTTATTTGCTTTATTATCTTTAGTATTAATTAAATTTAGTATTATTATTTTGCTACTATTATAATAATCAAATAAACATCACAGCATGCCCCAGTACAACAGAACATTTTCTAATGCCCGTTTTTTTGCGTCGCATTTATTCATAATTTATATACAATATGATAATATGACTGACTCGTTGGTCGTGTTGGCTACAAGTGTAACTGCCGATTGGTAGGTCCCGGGTTCTGTTCCTAGATTGAACACTACAAAAAATTTCTAATTGAGATTTTCCAGTAATGGCTCGGAGTCTGGAGATGTGGCAATAGGTTCACCCCTCGTTTCATATTGGGACTTAATTAGTGAACGGCGGGAATTTAATACACTCCTATCCTTATTACCTCTTCGGAGATTACGAGGGTGATGTCAGGTTATCTTCATTCAATGTATTTAATATGGATGCTTGTTGTACTGATCACCACCAGCCTATTGCAGTCCACTGTTGTACATGGACCTTCCCTTGACGGATTATGCCCATAATCCCAACGCTGGGCATGCGAGTTGGGAATCGCACCAACCACGTATGTAGGTAAGTAATAAATTAGTTTGTTCCTAATTCACACGTCGGTTGTAATAGTATTATCAACATGTTTATTATTTGACACGTTATATAAGTTAATTGGCAACGTTGTCCGAGCTTTCGCTCGATTTGTGGGTCGATTTTAATAACATGTTACCAACTTTATCATACCTTCATCGTGTGTTTTCTTTTCATCGAAAGATTTACATACCGTTAAGGATTAAAACGTTCCGAAAACCTTTAACCAGTAATTGACAGATCAGATACGGTTTGTTGATTTTCGATCCCTTTAATTACGCACGTGTACCGCTTATCGTTCACGTCGCGTATTTAATTACGCAGTTGAAACTTCGCGTCGTTCTTTCACGAAACCATTTGTTATTCCTTTTTTAACTGCTATTGTTCGCGTGAAATGTTGAAATAAAAAAAAATATCTTAATTGTGGTGGTAGTCGACGTGTTTTGTGATACTGAAATATATAACTCGGTAATTAAGTTTCGTCGTGTCGACTGTAACGGGCGAGATAAGTGCGTAATTCAACGGGGAATTATGGTAGGATTTCGTATGCTCACAGAATAAACGTCACATAATTACGTAGTTCAGAAGTTTTTAATTATATCGCAATGTTACAGCTTTAATACATTTTTTCATAGGAAAACGTTTGAACATGTCTCATGTCATGTGATGTTATCTGTAATGTATCATGTCATGTGATGTTCTCTGTATTGATCTGATATAAATGTATTTCAATTACTAATACCGATATACATATATTTCTTATAGAAAGTGAATTGTTTTATTAATTTCTTTATTCTCCAGTGACGCTTAAAAAATATACTAAACAACTCTTTTTTGTATAATTTCGATATTCGCGTGATTAGTGAAGCCCATAAAATTTTACAACCAAATAAATATCAAAGGAACACGGTTCATTTAATTTAAAAAGCGAGTGAGTGAGAACACAATATTGGTAATTATGAGCCTTAGCAAGCGAAAACGTAATGTGTCGTGATATAGGGAAATGAGACCGTTGCTTGTGTATTGACCATATCTTCTGACTTATTCAGGATGTACGTTAATAGTTGCGATATAATATATTCGTGTGTATTTGTTCAAGTAGATAAACATATTTCCTTTTACAATGTATCGACTATGCCGTAAAATAGTTGGCGAGACAATATAAAAAAAAATAGTATTACTTTAGTATTATTGACGTAACATACGTAACGTCACGCCTGTAATGCGCGAAGAATTGGGCAGAGGAGTGCAGTACCCTCCCACGTTCTACTAGTTACGCCCACTATGGTTATAGGTGATGTGCCTATTGCCTACAAAGGACGCCGCATCAGACTCCGAACCACTACTAGAAAATTTAAATCAGAAATACCCAACCCAGGATTTGAACTTAAGACCTCTTGTTCCGCATTCGCGCTTGGAACCATCACGGCCAACGAGTTAGTTAAGTATAATTCTTACGAATAATAACTTTTTAAACGGTTTATGATTTACGCACATTTTCATTTATTTATTGTTATTGCTGATTAATTGTTTTCTATTGTCAGCCATTAGGGGCTTGAAGATAGAAGCAGAAAAATAATTCGAAAATTTACGTTTACATTTGTACAATACGAAAAATGTTTCAACTTAATGTGTTGAAAAATTATTCATTATCTGCATGCATGACATCAACGTAGCGAACAATGATCATAAATGTCGCTCGCAATGGTTGAGTTCCTGTTTAACCTTTATTTTTTATTATTCTGCTTGTACATTACGGTAAACGATTACTGGGCACGGGAACAATGTACAGACTTTCGAAAAAATGTCCATTCTGCATTTACACACGAAAAATGTTTGTTCATGACTTTTGTTTTTGGCAACCAAAATCCGCAATTTTCCAGGTCGTAACTGGCAACACTAGTTGCTGGGTTTCTTTTAAAATAATTTGGACTGGCGCCAACCGCCGCCGCTAGGGCAACTGGTGGTGGGGTTAACTTAATGCGGCAAGAGTTAAAAGAGTATCCGATTCTATTTGTGCTGAGCAGGCTCCGTAAACAAAAATATTGTCGAACAAAAACGTACAACCCACAGAATGTTATACGAGAACGAGAAGGACATTTCAATTTTAAAGTAAGTAAACATTGAAACCGCGGATTTTAAAAAAGTTTTCAAAGTTAAAATGTTAGGAACGTGAAAAAAGTATATTCCTCACATTATGGACGTTGCTTTACCCGACTGTCTGGCATCTTTTCGCTTAACAGTATTTTTTGGAAAAACCTTTGTGTATAATGATTTTTCTTTTCAGTTCTTTTTTTTTAAAGAAATTAATATTATTTTTGTCACATGCCAAGTTCTTAAAGCTGGGAAATAAGTTATAAATTAAGTGTATTGTTTTTTACATTGTATTTGTACAATTGTAATGTTCTTTACTTTGTATTTAAGTCTGCAGTCAAAAATTTATTTTAATAAGCGAAGGACATAATTATTTTGTAATTCACCTCAAATGACTGAAATATGAAGTAACAATACAACAGCTCCGCAGTTTGGAGTATAAAGATGTCGGGAGGAACCCTTCCCGCGTTTTACGACTCTTGCATGAGCCGAAAGTACTCGTAGCTTTATTACCAACTATTTTTCACACAATGCTGAAACTGTTTCGCGACAACAACCTTTACACCCAACCACTGGGGATGGGCAAGTAAAATAGTGTAAATGTTAACTAATTTTTGTCTTGTAATTATAAAAAGGATTATGTTACTTTTATTGTACACAACTATTATTCGATATTGAGTTGTTAATAATTATGGAGGAGTTGTAAATGTGGAGGAGTGGTAAATGGTAACTAATTTTTGTCTTGTAATTATAAAAAGGATTATGTTACTTTTATTGTACACAACTATTATTCGATATTGAGTT
>DWEI01004788.1:0-11360 GCA_018245875.1 Mysoria ambigua
TAACCGGTGAATCGTGGGAATGTTCTACATTCCTCTGCCTACCCCTTCGGGGATTACAGGCGTGAAGTTACGTTAAAATTTAATTTAAATTTTGAATTATTTTTAAATTCACTGCCTCGTTGGTCGTGTTTGTTGCAAGCGCGACTGTCGACCGGGAGGTCAGAGCTGTGAGCCGCGAAGAGGTTGGCTCAGGAGAGTAATGCACTCCCACGTTTCACCACTCACGTTTGCGTCCCATAGTGAAAATAACTTGTAATAAGAGAACGGACAGTGGAAATTGTTAGATTGCGTTCTAGGAAGTAAATCACAGGAACAAATGCCATATAATTAATATGTACTACGTTGACCTACTTCAATATTCTGACCATCACATAGATGATGTACGCTCCTGAAACATCCAAAGTGTATGATTTAAACACACCTGTATAAAGTTAAACAAACAAACAAACAATTGGGACCGTCCAATGTAAAGTTCATTTAAGCACGTGGTATTAGTCACCATTGTTAAGCGGGAAATGTTTGTATCGTGAGTCACTTTTGAGGTTATGCGTTTTATGCGCGTTAATGGCAAACACATGGCGTGCTGTTGACGATCGGACATGAAGTTCGTGACATAAAACAATATTACTGTGTTTAAAAGAAGCTTGAAAATCTACGAGGTTTCTTTATGTCGACTTAGTTTTTAAAATAATAAAACAAATCGGTCACTTTTATGTGTAAATGTTATGTTCCTAGTAGTTTGCGATAAGCATGAAAATTTATTTTCAACTTTAAAACTATAAAAGCAATCAATTATTCGGTTTCGAGTACCGTTTCAATTGAAAATAGGCTTTTGGTCAAATACTATTTATATTTCAGTTCACAATAAAGATTATTCACAACCATGAATTTATACCAACAGCCAGCTACTTGGTTAAAAACGGATTAGCGGTAATAAAATTATGAATCCATTACATATCAACGTATTAAATCTACCCAGTGATTGTTTATTTCACAAACTAGAACTCTATCTCACCGCACATGTTGTCTTTCAAACCGTATCATCGCGTTAATAGTATCTACTAGGCAACATTACACGTCGAAACCGAGATGTTCAAAAATAGAATAATATTTATACATTACCTAATAAATATAACACATGTTATTCTTCTCCGTTACGATGTAATAATAATCAATGTTTACATCGACGTCCCGCTGTGTTTGCATCGCGGGCGGGGTCACGTGCGCGACGCGAGATAACCTCCGCCCTCTGCGCCGGTACAGCGGCGGCTGAATGTGACGATAGCCGGCTGATAAGATTCACAAACCTTCCGTGACGGTTCTGGACATGTTTGTAAGAGTGTACATCGTGGCAGCTGGCAAAAGTTGGTCTCGGCCACACGGTACACTGGTTCAATCTATCTATCAAATGTGTCGAGAATTTTGACATTGATCAGATGCTAGTACATCGACCTAGTTGTATACTTTATGATCATGTTTGAAACTTACATTTGGCATTTATTTAGAACGCATCAGTGATGGCCTGGTGGTTCAGAATACAGGCTTTCATTTCGACCAGTGTTCGAGGCCTGGCGGACACCTCGTCTCTGACCAAAGTATGGACATTTTAAGTGACAGATTATGGCCTTAATCATTTTCAAACTGAGATCTATTGTCCACAGTGGAACAGTCAAATGATGAATGATTAATAATGTTGATGATTTAGATGTAAGACAATAGTTTAAGTGAGTTAATAACTATTACAAAGTAAATTCATATTATACCTACTCAATGAACTATGTTTTTGTATATTTTGGATATTCTATGGACCCGGTGCATTTGAGGCACATAATTTATTACGTACCCGAAATTTATGATTCTCAACATATTGTTGATATAAATTCCAAATAAAATATCCAGATGCATGTACAAAACTTTCTTCTGAAAGTTCCTATAATAAAATCCTGTTTATTTGTATAAATTAACAGGATTTTTATATAACCGACTGCCTCGTTGGTTGTGTTGATAGCAAATGCGACTGCCGATCGGGAGGTCCCGTGTTCGATTCCCAGGTCGAACACTACAAAAAAAATAATTTAAAATATCTGGTAGTGCTTCAGAGTCTGAATAAATCCCCGATGCATGGCAATATGTTCACCACCTATACCATAGTGGGACATAAAGTAAGTGGTGAAACGTGAGAGTGTTCTGCATTACTCTGCATACCTCTTCGGGGTTTACAGGTGTGCAGTTCGGTTAATCCGCAAAGAGGCAGGCAGAGGAGTTCACTTCCACACACGTTATGTTTACGTCCTACTATGGAATAGGTGGTGAGTCTTTTGCCATACATCGGGCACATATCCCGACTACGAGCCATTACTAGAAAATGTAAATAAGAGAAGCCCTTTAGTGCCTCACCCGGAATTTGAGCCCAAGACACAGGCCATTTCACAGGACCAGGCACTTGCAACCAACACGACCAGCGAGGCAGTCAACGTACCTATATCCACGTTTTTAATTAATACAAATATTGTTATCTTTAACGAGTTAAGGAAAACTTATTTACATCATTCTCATTTGAAAACGACCCATTTATTTAATTCCTATTGCAAGTTGTCCTTAATAAATGATATTCGACTGTTTATATGTAGAGTTCCAAAGTAGAGATGACAACATTGTAATATCGAATGTTTATTTTAAGCTGCAACAAGTTACGACGGTGGACTCACGTCCATATCCAAAGATCGTATGTTACTTCACGTTCCTTGAATACGGAAAGAGTGGAGTTCATCGAGCGGTTGCAAGAGATACCGCCGATCAGACGGTCCTGATTTCAAATCGACATCAAGAAAAGTATTATGGGATTTACCACATTTGACATTCCCAACGGAATTTGGATTTGTGTCCGGTGCATGGCAATAGGCTCATATTATAGTGCATGTCGTATGTCACAACTAGTAAATTGTGGGAGTGTATTACACTCCGCTGTATACCTTTATCTTCTTCTCGTTTGTTCCTCTTTTGTTTATGGTACTACCTATAGGAGTTTATACAGAATAAGATTGCCTCGTTGGTTGCAAGTGCGACTGCCGATCGGACGGGCCCGGGTCGAACGCTATAAAATTTTCTATTTAGAAAATTTTCTTCTAGAAAATCTAAATTAAAATTCTGGTAATGGTAAGTCTGGATAAGTGCCCGATGCATGGCAATAGGCTCAATGCCTATTCCATAGTGGGACGTAAATGTAACCGGACGTAAGCGAAACGTGGGAGTGTTCTGCACTCCTCTGCCTACCTCTTTAGATATTACAGAGGTTACGTAAGACTGAATATCTCTAACATAACAAGACTGAGCGTCTCCCTTGTCATCGGGTGAGACTAGACAAACGCGAGCCTATCGCTGGGCAATAGAAAAACAAACCAAAGACTAGGTGGTAATACAATCTCTATCCGATACAATCCGATAAAATTCACGTGCTTTTTATAGCCGATCAGATAAACAAGGTGTGTCCGTCTGGCTACAGTGCTTACTTGAAAATAGTTTTCCTTCAAACTCCAATAACACGAAGGTCAAAGATTCTGAAAAACGTTTTTTGTATGTCCATTAGTAAAACTTTCTGGAACTTTCTGAAACATACAAAGTGTGTTCAAGAGCACATAGGATATTCAATATAAATAAAGACAGACTGATAAAATACAACGGAAAACTTCATTTTTAGAATCGCAACCTTTCCGTTCGATGATAAACAGCAATCTGATAAATCGTATCTGAGGATTTACTTGGAAATGCGAAATTTCTCCTTACGGATAACATAAGTGGATAAAGCCTTCTCTGAAATTGAGTTTGACATCATCATCATTAACATCATCAGTATATTTACATCATCACCTCCTCATTACCATCAGCAAGTCTCTCCGTCGCCGGACATAGCTAACGAGCGTAACGATGCCTTGTTCTCTACTCCTGTTAATTTCAACAAAAACCCCAATTAATTTGACAAAAACCGCATCAGGTAAAAAAAAATTGACAAAAACCCCATCAGGTAAAAAAAAATTGACCAAAACCCCATCAGGCCATATACATTAAACTACAAGCTCGATCAAAGTCATTAAAGGAACAAAAAATTCATCCACATCCACTCTTCCGGCCGTCGCTGGCCGCTCACCGATTATTACATGCGAATTACCATTTCCTGGAAGCAATGACATCAAACGCGACTAGATAGTTACACATGGATTTAGAAAGCTTGGCCGCGCGCCAGCGCCGCGTCCGGCCGGTCGCTGTCTGCGGAGCCGAAATAGTGCCTGATAGCCGCCCGTTATCGGGCCTTGCGGTGCGTATAAAGGTATAATATATGTTTATGCATTGACTGCCTCGTTGGTCGCGTTGATTGCGAACTCGACTGCCGATCGAGATTTCCTGAGTTCAAATTCCGGGTCGAGCACTATTTGATTTTCCTAAACCAAATCTTTTAATAGTGGCTCGGAGTCAAGATTTACGCCCTGCGTAAACACTACTGGTAAGGTACTGGCACTTCTCTGCCTACCTCTTCGGGGACTACAGGCGTGATGTTGCGTAATATTAATATAACAAACGGTAACAAATACTTAGAGAATTATACAGGACCCAACACTGTCGAATCGGCTGGGTCTATATTTTATGACTATATTACGTTTGTCTGTATTCTTAGTAATTTGCATCAAAGGCACACATATAGGACGATACATATATAAATGTACACACCATGTTCTTCTCGTTAGCTCAATGTGTTCGGGAACTATTCCCAACTAGAAACATTTAACTCTAGTCCCCAAGTAATTATCATTATGGTTTCGGTGTGTCGCACTCAGTCTATCTACCATTGCGTGACATGAGCCTTAATCCGTATCTAATAGAAATTCCGTCGTAACTTAACTCGTTCACAACAATCACAGCACAGTAACTTTAACATAGAATATCTGTTAAGTACACTAAAGAAAAAACCATTGTTTGTAGTATCTTTTCAATGACACTTAGGAATTAAATCAAATCAATTTGTGTTTAACAGATATCTATGTATAATGTATACACATGTATATAATTAGATGCATGATGAATGTAGCTGACACAGATAAGGACTGGGCAATATAAAAATATTAGTCAATAGGTGATCTCTGTATCCAACGCTTGATAATATTAAAAGCAGCAGCACACATTAGGAAATGTTCACTTCCGTGAATTTATATCCACATTTATATCCCATTTACATAACATTACAGTAAAACTAAAACAAGATCGTTGAAATATAAAACTGTAAATATACGCAGTACGCAATGGCGCCGTGCCAACTCCGGTCGGTCATTCAGTCACTTCGCCAGCGGCTCAGGATACGTGCACGGCGGGTATGAATATTGGTGATGAAGGAGGAACCAAACTAGTAGAAACCTCCATCGGGAACATGTCCCATGGAACCGCGTCTACCACTAATTCTACAGACAGTTGTGAATTCATCTATGAGTGGCTTTAATGATTTGGTCGTAACGCGCGTCCTAATCTTTATCGTTTCAAATAGTTTGTACAAGGAAATCTACAATCTGCACAGTTATACAAATGTAACTTAGAAATCTGATTTCTTCGAGCCAATCTTCTTCGAACTCGCCCGCTGGTCTCATTGGTTGGTCTTGAAAGAGCACGATTTGAAAGAGACGAAATCAGTCGCAATACTATAATGCACTGGGCAGTATGTATGTTTGTATGTACTCGTAGATAATCTGACACAAACGCCGTTCGGGGAGGCTCCTTTCACGCACCCCATATTCAAATCATTGCCATGGTAACAATTATTCTCAACCCCAACCTGCTGGACCCCATTCTGCTCACAAAATATCACGATATTAACGCACTTCCACGATACAAACCATCAGTAGGGATATACAAATTTAGTACTCATTGTTCCCTACCTATTGCGTAAGGCGAATGGCGTGAAGATATGAGAGGATATATTTGTATGTATGAAAGTAACTGCAATTGATGACTAGCAGATTAAACCGTGAACCACAACATCAATAGGCAAACTTAAACAAATTGAGTCATCGGTGTATTTTGTCTGCTCCTATCTTGTTATATATTTATTTATTATGTTGTCTGAAGAACTGATCATTAAATAATAACATATTCCATAAACAGATCAAAATAGAGTTACATCTTGGCTCTTTGCCAACAATCTGCCAGATCTTGCCAGTCATTGGACAGATCAACTTTTTTGCTAAATATGATTCGCTTTGTATGTTCTCGAAAACGTGATTCTCTATACCTACAAACAAAATAATATAAAAAAGAATTATGACACACTATGAAAACACAACTGAACCTAAGTCACTGACTCGCGGTCAAAGGCATAACAATAAAACAGCCCATGTGAACGCGATCAACGTTATTTGCACGATAAAAAAGTCAATAAATCCGCGCGGGCGTCCGAGTTGGCTCATTTATCAATTTGTCATTTAATTAAACAATTCACGCGCGGCTACTGCGCAGTTAGCCGCGCCGGGACGCAAACAAGCGATTGATAACACAACGCGACCAAATTAATTTCGTTACATTATTAATGGTCGTACGTAGGTATTTCGTGGACAATTCGATGTTTAATTCAAATAAACACCTGCTTTTAAATTTAAAGTGTTGTTGTTGAACGCCGATACGAGTTGAGTTGTATGAGTAGCTATGAGCTATGGATGTACTTCATGCAGAGTGGTTCGCGTTTGTGCTTTGTATCTATTAAACGTAAAATCGTTTTAGATTTACTATCTGATACCCTAAGATAGCTGTCTGTTAATAGAATCAGTATTTCTATTGGATATCGACATAATATTGCAAGGGTAGACAAGTAGCTGGAATAATTGGATGAGTTGTGAAGTGTGCATCTTTAATGTGCTTTGAGCGAGGACGGTTTATGTACTACAGATATAGGGAGAAGCGTGAGTGCAAGGAACCCAAATATTCATAAAATATTACTGAACTTCTCGATTGTTCGATGTGTAAATGTTACAGTTCACGCATCAGTCAGCAAAGGGAAAACGTCAATGCTTTTAATATCATTCGGACTGGTCTTAAACTATGTATATTGATTACACATTTCATTATAAATAATTCTGGAAACGGTTAGAAGCCATGTGAGAAACATTATTGTTGTTATTAAATTATAATAAATAAATATCGGATTTAAGGTTACAGCCGGTGCCCACGAGCGTAAACATGTGACAGAAAGTAAAACTACCCAGTGAATCTTTTACCATTATTGACAAAGCGAAGGACAATTTTTCATTAGAATAGTTATAAATTACCTCATAGTTTCATATACATGTATTTTACATAAAAGTTATTAATACGATAATTTGATAGTTTTAAATTCCTTGCAGGAGCCATGGTAACAACGTGTATGTGGCCAAACTTACAAAACGATTTGTCTGAGAAGACAATATCATCAATGGCAAGGTTTGTCTCTGTGAAGGTAATCTGATTCGGGTCGACTTTAAAATACACGTGCGTGAGCCTTTTCGGCGTTCTGGATTGCGCTCCTTCCGGGGTATAATCGAGTTATTTTATTATTCAGTAAGATACTGATCTACGCTGACCTTTAATTCCACGAGGAACTGTAGCAATACGTATGAAAAACTTATGTTTAAGGGGTGTTTACTCATTTTTATTCAATTTGTCCTATATGTTTAGATACAGATGGGGGAGTCGGAAGTCTCGGAAACAAATAGTTTGTAAGGATTAAGGTCCTTTGTGGTTCTTGGTGGTCTCGGCCTACTCGTTGTAAATTTTATATCTGTCCTGTGTGCTCTATGTTTGAACATGCACTGTACGTACTGCTTTGTTACGGTTCACGCTTTGCGTTTTACGCTTTTTAAACCTGCGCGACACGCATGAAATATTAACTCGTTTATCGCTCTTCATCGGTAGTCGTACAAGCGCCGAACTGTTATCTCCAGATCTTGTTTCCTGTAGTCATTAATTGGCAGTAAATTCCAAACCGGATTCAGCGTTTCAATTTTTTATTAGTTACATGTTTAATATATTAATTTATTATGATATAAATATATTTAAACATTGGCTATGTTTAAAGTCAAATTTAGAATTAGGAGCAAACTGCGTGGACCGTTTCACGACTTGTTTGTATCGTGCCTTAGCGTTCTTGTGCATGTATTAATTAATAGGTCGTTCTTGCCTCTGCGCATATGCATTTTGAAGTTAGCGTTTCGTGTTAATGGTAACCTAAGTGCGATTTGCCTAATGCCACTGATGGTTGTTTAATTGCGTTATCGCTGCTAATGGTGAGAGTAATGTAGAAATGATTTTCCGAAATCTGTACATAAAAGTCGCACTGTTCGTAATGAGAAGAAACTTATTCATCTTAGCTACCCATCATGTTTGCTTAGTCGTACAATGTTCGACATGTACAGGATGCTACAAAACCATGTTTCTTTTTCAGTTATAGATGTCGAGGTGTCAAGAACGAGAAACGAATTCAGGTTCCAAGCTGGGCAATCTTATTCACATTTTGGACAATCCCTTTGGACATCCTATAGGACTTCACGTCGCAAGTTCTTTTCTTAGTATAAAATAAACATGCAAAGAACTAATGAGGAATTCCTCGACTTTTTCATTATTGTCTGATAGGTGTATGTTTCTAGCATATTTTTCAACTACACAGAAACATCATTTTTAACTAGAACACGCGCCTGACAACAAAAACTAGTTTCGCCTTGTACGTGTTCTATATTGTTGATATAAACTGACCCAAAATGTAAAGTAAACGCTCAATTCGATATACGTGCGGATTTTTAAAGAGAAATATTTGCAAAAAAGCCATTTTTTTCGTGCTACGGGAACAGTTAACCATGACACTATTGATGAGATGAATCGTTTTTAATCCAAAAATTTAAAAAAAAAAATCTAGATCGCATTTTGGCACTAGATGGCTGACAAGCTTATTGCTACCTTCCGATTAAGATTAGTAATTAATGTCTATGAGCTCCAAGTGTTTATCTTCCATGTCTGTTATCTGATTGTCTTCTTTTTTCTTGATATCATAAAAATAAAAGACAGAAGAAGGAAAAAAATTAAGCGTGGGAAGGACAAAAAAAACTGAACCACGAGAAAACAGAACAAATACAAGACAGTCCTAATACAATTTACAACGCAATGCACAAACACACAAAAAGTATCTATATATACCATAATAATTAACTTTAATAAAGACGCATTATAATACTACTCCAAAATAAAGTCCGCTAATCTCAGCGAATGTCGCAGCTGAGAAGATTAAAACAGTTGGTAGGTCCATATGCACCCTGAGTTAATGTAGCGGTCCGATATCTGTTCCATTAAAATAGTATCCTGTATCTTATGAGTCAGTTGATACTTTCCAGTTTGCCTTTGTTCAAAAATATTTGGGCCAGAAAAGTGTGATAATTTTCTTTATATGTCTCGATCATGTAATTACAATTCTATAGAGATCACAATATTTTCAAACTGTAACTTGTAATTGGACATCATGATATTCATTCTAAACCACTGACTATAAACTTCATTTTAATGCAACAGATTGATTAATTATATTCACGACGCTAGTTACTATTTTCACACAAATAAATCAGACTATACATGTATACGTTCGTAAATGTTCGTCATTTAACGTCTTAGCGACACGACGTCCATTTTTCGCTTTAGAATTTCCTACGACTTTCTCCCGCTTTGGGAACTTGTCCCAGTTTCGTCCCTGAACGACGTCTATTTACGCCGTAAGCTACGTCTAGTGTTGGTACATCTGATGTTAGAAAACAGGACAACTTTTTACGGATAGAGTAAAAAGAAAATTGTCGACCATTGAATAAATTACAACACTGTTATATCATTATGCTACGGTGTTTTCTCTGTAGCTTTGAACGAAACCACGACCAAGTGTGGTAAGAGTCCCACACAACCCGGTATTTGTTATTTGCGGGACGATTACTGTACTACTGTACTGTTAATACTTCGTGTCAACGTTGGGAAGATTTTCTAACCGTACCAAAACCATAACATATGCCATTGGAGTCAGAATCGCAATCATAGGAATTATTAGACATTTCACAAAACGGGACATTTCATTGTAACGCAAACCGTGGTGGCACTAACTTGCACCCGCTTTTAACTCTTATCCCATAACTCAATCTGTTGTGTCAGTGTCTAGGCTGCGATGACCATTGTCTTGCTCGAATTTCGTTCCTTCATTGTTAAAAAACATCTACAGATTCCATGTGGATATACCTATTTAACAGTGAAACGATATAAAGGAGGTTGGTGATTACGTAACAGCTCACATTTCAAAGTCCATGAGGGCCACTAATTATTGATTACATCGACTTTGCGGTTTCTGTGTTTCTACTTTCTCAGTTGGTACATTAAATATTGGCTCACATATTCTTCAAAATCTTTTTTGTCATTTTCATTTTCACCTTTCTTCCGTTCGCTACTGAACGTACCCTCACCAATAGCAAGCCACTGAACAAGATGTTCAGCACTTTTTTTCCAATAACTGCCAGGCGCTTCGAAAAATCTTCGCAAATATCTGTATACAACAAGTAATCTCTCCACACGAACTCCCAAGCAACAGTTGGGTAATGGGAAATAGATAAATATATTTAGATAAGAAGCCAGGAGCCCGTCCGCTGCGCAGTACGTTATTTTAGGTGCAACAGCTGACACGAGGCGACAGTACTCGAGTGCGCCAAACTTTACGATTGTCGTATTATTTATTGAAAACAACAAGTCAATACGGCGTTATTAAGCATTTTATACGAAGAAAATATATAATGTCATTTTAATAGTGGCACAAATAATAATAATAATTAATTAATTTTAACATGATTTTAATAGTGGCACAGGGCAAGATCTTCAGAAAGATGCTTTTGAATTCTTCAACCTGTTTTCAAAAGTGTTATAGTCCGCGTCTTTTAAAATTGTCACTAACAGACCAGGCAATACATTTTAGTTTCTTAATTCCGTATAACCTCCGCCGTGAAATAAATTCCACCAGTTTGCGGTGTTACAGCGAAACAGTTACCCTTGTAAGAGACCAACGCCAAGAACCAAGAATAACAGTACAAATTAAACATTCCAATACCAAATTTAATGTTCTCTTCACAATGAGCTGCCGCGCGGTTCAGACGTAGCCGATGAATGGCAGATAAAAGCATGTCAAAATAAATATACAGTGCGAGTGTTAATGGACACAGGTGCCGAGGGAGACCAGTATTTACGTGTCTGCTCCAAATAGGTCGGGTGCTACGTAATGGGGAGTCAGAAATCTGTGAAACCAGTGAGAATGTATATGTATATGAAGAATCTAGAAGAAT
>DWEI01004789.1:0-11359 GCA_018245875.1 Mysoria ambigua
TCAGTAACAGCGTACACATTTCATCAGTAACAGCGTACACATTTCATCAGTAACAGCGTACACATTTCATCAGTAACAGCGTACACATTTCATCAGTAACGTTTAGCCTATTGAGATACACTGGGCACAAATTAGACTTTATCGACTGCTAGAAATTTCAACTAGAAATCTAATTTAGAATCCAATAACACTCCACCCACGAATCAAACCCAGGACGTCTCGATCAATCGTCGAGCTTGCAACCACTCCACCAGCGAGGCAGTCATCTAAAATCACAATACATATATTATATTGTAATAATTAATTACAAAACACCACGCCTGTAACCTCCGAAGAGGTAGGTAGAGGAATGTAGTACATTTTACAACCGTTGGTGGCATGTGGAACGTGTGCGTCTCATAGGGAATAGGTAGTGTATTGCATTACACCGGGCGCATATCCAGCGCCGTGCGACTGCTTGATAATCGAAGTTGGCAGCGGTTTGGCGGTGGTTGGATACGATCAGCGGCGTCCTATTGGGGAGACCTATTTCGAACAGGGGATGGAAACAGACTGATGATAATGATGACTTATTGTTCTGTGTCATTTAGTCCTATTATTATATAGTTACACCATGCTACTTACAATTTAGACAGGGAACACCTAGTACCAAATAACAGTATTCGTACAGACAGTGCTTGCTTCTTCTAAACTCATCATTCTCTCCATATTCTGACATAACTTACATATAACTGAAGATACGAGTATATTTCATTCTCTCATTGTTCTTGCATACGGCGAATATTACTATTTATAAATGTAAATTCTACCTCTTAGTTCAATGAATGGTCATCTTCAGTCTTTACAGCTATCATCATTATGCAAATAACCCACAAAAACCTTCCTCTGCGTAAACATGAGAAAACGCGTAAACAGTGTGAACGATGATCTATTTAATGAACTGTAAAAGTTCTTTATCTTAAGATTTTATTTAAAAATGATGTGTTATTGCAAATAGACTTTTTTGTTTTTATAATTTATCCCTTAATGATATATTATTTCATATCAACAAATCATAATTTAAAATAAAGGTCACAGAATATTAATTGAAAATTCAATAAATAAAGAAATTGCTTATTATTTGACATAATATCGAAATATTCGGAACGATAATTATTCATTGTGTTAAAGATTCCATGTATCCGATTTCAAACGAGGAAAGCACGCCATGTTCCTGTCTTAAAATGCTGTTCATTAGAACTGTTAAAATCACAACAAATTCTAAACAATCAACGTTCTATACTTTCTTCATATTATGTTTGTACAAAGAAAATTTCTAACTCTACGTAGAGAGTGCGCGGAACTAGGTCAGCTTAGTTAGTTTCTCGTTAACTTAGAGGCTCATAAGATAATAGTGTAGGTAGTAGAGGCGCGGCAGGTCTGTAAGGATAGAGTTGTTTGGCACTGGGTACTCTCAGCCTACGCAGTACGGACCTGGCGTGAAGATATCTTTACGTATAATACTTTTCTTTTAACATTGAACATTTGGACAATACAAATTTGGATAATAATTTGGACAATAAGAAATACATCTACATGAGTATTACTGCAACTTCAATTAATAACTCTCCGCTATACAGGTGCTCTATACTGGACAACTAGAGCAACTTAATTAGTTTCATGTCAGACATGGTACTTCGATAATGGACGGACTTGGAGCACTGTATATTAGTATGAGGAAACTTGTGCGAACGGATTTATTCTTTTCGCACAAGATCGCTTCTTCGGAAAAATTGCTTTGCGAATCTGATTACACTTTCCCCGTATTAATATACAGATATAAAAATGTATCAGATATTTATATGTTATGTAACTTTTATATCATGATGTCGACACGCTAGGCCCTTTACGATGCAAACGGTATGGTGTGCTAAATATGTATATATTAGGTTCTTAACTTATTATTGCAATAAAACTATTTTAAAAATGAAAATCTTTACACTTTTTGCCTTTTATCACATTCGTACTGTTATCAGATTTATATATTTGGATATCAGAAATAGAAACGATACAATCATATAAACCATTAAATGTCTTCCTTAATAAGATTCAATTTACTTTGTGTGTGAATAACTTTGGCTAACAAGCAATCCCATAAATAATATGGCTACGTTGCGTAAGTAAAATAGATTTGTCCCTTTCTTCTAGCTCTTGGTAAACAAGACCTGGTTACATAAATAAAATGCCTTCACTTAGAGTTGTCTCTTGTGTATAAGAATATAATGGAAACAAATGAATAATAAAGCCATTGCTGATGATAATGAAGAGGGTTGTATGCGGTGGAAACACTAAGGGATAGTCTTAATACTTCCATAGAAAAATTCATGAATCCTTCTCGTAATTTATCTGCGTTTCACACTGATCACTTATTTTTCATTAAAAAGATAAATTGTGATGTGAATTGTGATGTAAGCTGTATGGAAAGAATGCAGTTTGTTGGCTACACATTGTACCCTGTGAGTGGTATAAAAGAAATAAGATTTACTGCGTTTTGTTTTCTCAAGCGTACATACAGCACATTGACCACAGGTTGGTAAACGTAGTGTAGGACGCTTTCCTGCTAGGTGGAAGGACGTTCTTCGAAAGACTGCAGGCTGCTGGCGAGCTCTGCTTCCTGCAGAGTTTTGATTATTCACAGTTCTGTCAGTACACAACTTGATGATGGTTGCCGAAAAACCTTTAGACAAATTCTAGTATGGAAATTTTCTTACAGCTTACATAATTATTTACTGAATTATTGAATCTTTTCATATTATTTTTGACCGCAGTCCGGTAGTCTGAACTTTAAAAAAACTTGCAATACCTACGAAGAGCGCCATGCGACCATTATTGACGCAGTATAGAACAAATAAAATCGATATACGGAGATATCTATCCAGGAACCCAAATGTTCATTAGACGACAGGCTTACCAGTGTAAGCTTGGTTTATTGATGAGTTTCGTTCGCACCAGCTTAAGTGGACTAAGCTCGTATTATTACATACTCGCTCACACGTGCAATCAGTTGTATATAAAGGCATAGGAGTTACCTCGGTGTGACTTGTCACTTGACCCCGTTTCTTGAATGCAAGATTAGCTATATTTCTAAGTAACCTCGAAGCTCTACGTCATTTGATTTACTATCATCTGGGATACTGAAAGCTTGCAGCTGGCCTTGGAACTCTGACGCTTTAACAAATGGTGTTTTCCTGTTCAACATAAATTGTTTCAGTTAATTGCGATTAAATTTAGATGACCTTATGCTGGACAATTTCAGTTTCGATTCTGCCCTCTGATTCTGTTCACTTTACTACATCCTACGCGTCTTTGTACCGTGTCAACCGCATTGCATTTAAAACAGCTTTTTATTCAGACCGTCTTTGTACACAGAACAAATATGACACAATATGTATTGCAATTTACGGCAACCTAGCAGTTACGCGGAACTATTAATATTGTTAAACACTAGTATATCCCTTTGGAAGATTACAAAATCGGAGATTTACTACAAAACTAAAACAGACCCGTTGAAGGTTTTTGTTAAGGCACAAACATCTGTGAACACTGAAATTTGATCATTGAAGTCATACATAAATGTAATGACTTCAATAATCAAATTTCAGTATTTGTGTTCATAATAATTTGCCATGTGAAAAAGCCACATACAGTTGTATAACAATCACTCTTTATGCGATATCTAAATACACTTAATCAGCATAAACAGAATCAGTACTACAATGATTATATAAATAAAATTAAGATTAGGCATTACAGAACTCTGTGTAAATAAGATGATTCATAAAATTTAATATAGTTTAAGTGTCACAGTCCGTGGGTGTGAGGTTGGAATCCTGATTTGGACTGACTGAACTAAGTCATGTGCAGTTTTAAATATCACTCAGTTTTTAATATTAATCCAACGCAAAATATGATAACTTCGTAACGAGCTCGCACATCTTAGAATTTTTCATATTGTTCTATCAGACGTGTTGAGTCTGTTACTACTGCAGAGGACTATTGTTTTATAATTTACCTTTGTCGAACGAATTTAAAAACAAAAAAAATGACGGTTCTATTCATAGCAATTAATTTAAAAGGATATAATAGTGAAATAAATTTTCTTGAAACATTTATTTCATTGATTATATTATTTAAGATATCATGAAAATAATAACAAAATATATTTCCCATTAACTGTGTATAACATTCGCATTAATATCCCATAGCAGCCAACTACAGTACATCACATTTTTACTAAAACTTCCTCGGCCTAGTATGGTATTTCCCTGGACGCTAAAGTCAGCAACATTACACCTGTAATCCCCGGAGAGGTAGCAGAGAAGTCTAGTACCTACATGACTCGTATCACGAGTTACGTCATCCTTCGTTTGTTTTTTTCCTTGTTTGTCCTTGTCCTTCGTTTGTTCCAAAGAAATCTTGAAACGTGGGTTCCATTCAACGTTTGCAACGCAATTGCAGGTGATATCGCATGACACATGCTCGTAGAAGACCTCAATGACGTACCTATCAGCAGCCTATTGCCTGTTTTCTGAGTTAAATATACAAAACAACACGTTATTCACAACAAATTTTATGTTAAAAACGTGTTTTGACTACCTGCTCGTATGTACTCGTATACATAGGGAGGTAACTGGTATAAACTATTATTGTTCCATTTGTAATGGCTCCATTGTGCCCAAATCGTCACGCTCTTGCGTCAAGTAATGGGTCCACACAATGGGACGGTGCTTAAGCGAAGTGGCGACAATTATACAATATTAAAACGACCCCGCGGTCAATCTGCACTAGAACTATGACGCGAATGAAGACACGCAACTAATGTCCACACACTAGAGAACCCAGTTCCTGAGCCGCAAGTTTTGGACTTTATCTTCACCCTGAAGAATTACTACACGGCCGTGAACAAAATAGTGTTCTTTAAAATCATTGTGACCAAAAAGACGGAACCCTAAATCTTTCATTGTAATTGTAAGCGGAAATCCTGTATCAACATCGTAACGATTAAGAGGGTTACGATGATAATACAATTACGATGATCCAACTGACGAACTATCGAAGTAGAACACATAAATAAAAAAAAACTATTGTATGCGCAGAAATATTTGTTAAAGATGAAAATTCTTTTTGCCAAAAACTTCCACCCAAGTTCAGAACCAGATGGACATGATTTGTTCCAAGAAATTATTGGTGATTAATCTTATAGATTATTATTAATGAGCACATATGTTTTAAATTTATTCAAACGATACAATAATAAAATACCTAGTTACAAGCGGATTTTATACATTCTAGATTTATTTAATATTAAACTGTGTGTTAAATTCCAAAGAAAATAAACTGCGTGAAATGAAATATGAAAAGTCTATTAACTTGATATTTAAACTCGTTCAAGAAAATGAGTTCTACATTTGAACTATTTTATGAACAATAAAATCTTGAATTATGTGAACGCACGCGAACGTTGGTCGGTTATGAACATGTTGTTTTACTTACACGTTCAACTGAACTTGGCATCATTTTTGACTCTTTCTAAGGGATAAATTGGCACGATGTACGAGAACAACATGGACTTTTAATGTTATGCAAAATAAAGGAGGTGCTCATTTGACTCTTCGAAACGATAGAAAGAGACAGAGAGAGACAGAAGGAGCGCGAGTGGCATCGGAGGAAGGGAGGGAATGGATTGGCTGTGTCCAACTTTAATTCCAACGCTCATTGATTTTAAACTAAATACTGTTTTTATTATTACTCTAAAATCATATTATTTATACATATCATCGAACTATGAAAAAGTATGCAAGGAATGTATATATTATGCGACGTACATTACGATCATAAATAACTTTGCTACGGGTATTTCTTTGAGACTAAAGTGCAGTCAACATTTATTAAAAAAATATTTATATTTCCTGTAACGCTAACGATAGTAAGCGAGCCAGATCGCTTAAAGTAAACATCGGGACGTGTAAACTTATATAATTGTAGCGAGTCTAATTGTTTAGAATGCAACCTTCCACGCCGAGGCTCGCAGATACAAATCCTTTCATTGGCTCCTCTCTGCATTTTAAACTTACATTTCACTTCAACGATAAGTGTTTGTTGATCACGATGACGTACGCACATGAAAAGTTTTCTAATGTCTTTCCAAACATTTCATATCTGTTATGATGTCTAGCCTCACAAATACTTACTCCTACCTAAACTTACCTCTACCTAAAAGAACCGATATTGTAACGCTCTTTATATTATGATGCATAACAAAATGGCGTGCTTAAAAAGCATATCCAACTTGAAGTTCATTGCGTGATATACATCGATAATTAGCATAAAAGTGAGAAGAAAACCAGCATTTCATAGAGAGAAAGCGTTCTTGGTATATAATTATTATATGTATATAATAAGTATTGTATATGTGTATTATGGAATTGATAAATATAAAACAATGTTAAATTTACTATAGTTATATGTTTATTACACGTTGATACTGTTATCATTATAAATATTACAACGAAAAAAAAAATCCATTTATATGATGTACCTATCTTAGGTTACAGAACAATAATATTAATTCGGTTCGCTCGTTCTTGTGAAGAGGGCATATCGAGTATGTCAACCCTCTCAATGCAAAGCGATGCATGTATATAAATGCGATATAAAATGGGTGTCAAAACAGTTACTCTAGTTTAAAATTTTCTTTAACGAAGTGCCTAATCAACTGATACTTATGTATAGTCGTAATATCGATCCTTTAACTACCTTGCGATTCGAAAACTGCTCGTATATTGTTATAGAGTTAATACGTGCCATACAATTGTATGTACAGTCCGGTCATACGCAGCACATTATTTATGACCTGGGTATAATCTGGGTATTCTAACTTTAGTAGTAATCGGATCCCCTATAATCTGGGTGTTCTAACTTTAGTAGTAATCGGAATCGTTTTAGAGTTTTCAGTAGTAGCCAAAATTGATTTTTGGTTTAGCCTATGAGGTTCACCTCCTACTCCAGGGTATGGCGTAGAATTTAACGGATGGAGAGTGAGACGTGAGAGAGCACTACACTCCTCAGTCTCCGAAAATCACAAAAACTAAGAATGACCAGGTCACCACTTTCTTATATATTCCTACTACTGACATTTTAACATATCGAGGCAGCTGAAAGTTTTTACAGTTCTTTATACGGTAGGCAATAACGTCGTATACCCGCACATAAGGTCAGTATCAACTATGACTAATGAACGAGCTATGTAACTAGTCACGTAAGGTTGCCACATTTGTGAATTCTAAATTTGAATTAGTGTTATTTTAAATGGTTCAATTTTTCCTCCAGCAGTAACAGAAGCGCATTAATTAAAATGAATTTATACGTCAACACATTAACGCAACGCAACTTAGGTACGGTAACGTAGGCGGGCTAACTTAAACGGGATAACATAAGCGGTCTAAATTAAACAGGCTATAAGCAGAGTAACTTAAGCGGATTTATTTAAGCTGTTTAACTTAAGCGGGCTATCTTAACTTAAGCAGCTTTTTTAACTTAAGCAGGCTAACTTAAGCGGCCTAATTAAATAGGCCAATTTATGTCGGATAACTTAAGCAGAATAATTTAAGTGGCTTACGAATTACTTAAGCGTGGCGTCTTAAACGGAGCAACTTAAACGAGGCAACTAAAGCGGGGCAAGTATGCAGGATAATTTGTAAATGTGTTTAAATCTTTGAAAAACGAACGACGCTAAAAATATGTGGATATGTGGATACAGATGTACCAAAATCACGTTAAAAATTGTAAGTAGGGGAATGGAATTATTTAATGAAAAAACCTAATTTTACCAGACGGCTCACTCTTATGAGTTAAGAGTATACAAAATAGCCTAAGACCTACTCCCATTTACAGATCTAATAAAGATAATAAAAAAAAATCATAAAAATCGATTATGCTGTTTATAAAGAGTTCGACAACTGAAACTGTGTTACGAAATACTCATGAATTACATTAATACAATTTCGTAATTTTATTGTTTGGTACTAACACAATTATAATCGAAATATATTAATTATTCTCGCTATTCCCTAGCGCTTCTCGCTTCTCGCCAGGTTGCTGAGAACTAATCCATTAATGGCGTGTCTGATAGAAGACTATATCAGGTTCATGTACTAAAAACGGACGATCCGTTTCATGAAAGTTTCTCAAACTCACTAAATCTACGACTTCAAAATATATTGCGCAGAATATAGTAGAAGCTCATATGAAATTGAGGAGTTATGAATCTTCATGGATTTTTATGTGATAGTTCAAAGCGCAATTAGTTTTAAAAGCAATCAATAAAAAAAATATTTTTATAGCACAACCCTACAACGTTCACTATAAACTGTTTATCGCGCGATCTACAATACCCGTACTCTTAGACTAACTAATGTATAAACTATTTTTAGTCTGACTTAGGTTACCTTTATGAGACCTATTTAATACAAAGCTTGTACATAGTTCACGTCAGTGATCTTTCAATTGATTTAAATTTACCAGAATTTATTCCTCCTAAAATTCTTCAATAACGTGTATCGCATATAACATATAGGGCCGACACACATATAAAACATTGATAAGCAAAAACCTGTTACATTGCAGAACACAACCCAAATACCAGCGACATGCTACGCATCGCTCATTTTTACTATATGACGTCACACTTGTTAACCAAAGTCAATATATAATATACCTACACGTATCGAAACATATATTTTTCATATAACTATGTATGTACCTATGACGTTTTGAATTTTGTAAAGAGCACTTGTAACTTACACGTGACGCCTACATTAATTTATATCATGGATTAATTCAAACAGAGTTTGGTTATCAAATATGGTCGTTTACTAGAGACGGCCATTAACTTCGTTTAGGACAGGATCTGTACTAAGCGACGTAAATATATCTTAATGTCCGTCATTCATCATAATTAAAATGTGGATTTATGTACATATATGTTTTATTTTTATAGCCCTATAAGCCCTTGTCCTAATAACAATTAACGTAACTACACGCCTGTGATCCCCGAAGGGGTAGGCAGAGGAATGCAAGGCATTAACAGGATTCACCAGTTACCTTTACGTCCCACTATGCAATAGGTGGTGAGCCTATTACCATGCATCGGGCACGTATCCAGACTCTGAACAACTATTAGAAAATCTAAATTAGAAAATTTTGTAGTGTTCGACCCGGAAATCGATCCCGAGACCTCCCGATCGGCAGTCGCCCCTGCAACTAACACGACCAACGAGGCAGTCAAACCTAATAACAATTAAGTAACATGTATACGACCTTATTAACATTTATTAACAGCTGGACTAGTCTCATAGCAGCATTATTCGTACAATTCTATTTAACTTAGCTTCAGACATCCCACCATAGACAGTAAGCGCCACATGTAAGTAAATATCACCATCTCATATCCCACGTTTTTCCCATAAACAACATTTCTTGTCTTGTATATTTCATTAATCGAGCAAACATGAAGTTATAGTATTATAACGAGATATAAAACTTCTTGGAGCCCACTAGAATCCCGTGCGTGCGACACACATTTATCAATAGGAGAACCATGGGACGGAACAGGAAAGCCGGCGCCGGCGGTCCAATCTAACTGGGTCGATGGTGTTGTTCATAAAATCCACCCCCTGTTCGACCTTGTTACTCAATGCCGCAACACGTCCATGGTAAATGTCGGCCGTTACGAAAATACTCGTCGCGCTACGACTCCGTCGAGGTTGTTTCGGCAATAAAAAGGATATGATATTGATTGTCTACTTCATTTAAACTTACATTGTAGGAGAGTGTTAAACTCTTATTAAAGAAGTTGTTTTATCAGCCGTTTCATTGATATTACTGAATTGATCGTTCGTATTAATTATTCCATCAGTAATTCATTTAAATTATTGTAAGAGTCGCCCACTCATTAAATTTGATCACCTCTCACTGGAGATTACGCAGTGGTGATTAGTAATAAGTTATTGGACGATATAATTCTTAGTCTGATCACACACCTTTTCCTGAATTCGAACGGACGACTCGACGTATAGGTCTTAGCATAGTCGAAACTGCGTCTCCTTCGTACTTCATCATTAAACCACCATTGTTTCCATCTCGACTATTATATTGTTATTAAGTAAAATAACCAGCAGTAAATAGTAAAAGGTATTTCAAATAGTAACAAATTTATTTCTCTCTAATTATTCACTTGCACCATACGACGGCTTAATATGTTTAATAGACGGTAGTTTAATTACATCCACATTTTAATTCCATTGAACTTTATACCTACCCATTACCATACGAGTTAAAAATATACCGACGACGGTCATTGGGGGATTACGCACACCTGCCACAAAATTGTATAAAACTTATTTATTTTTATTCTAGTTATTTTGACAAAAGCTAATCATCATTATAATCATATATAACGACATAAAGTATTATCTGATATGAGAATATTTGTACGAATTTTGAATTTATCATAGTTATTATGTATAATTTTATTTAACACGTCATTTAACATGAACAGATAGGTATAAAGTAATTTCCGATACATAATTTGACCCTTACTATGTAAACCCAATATAAACGTTAAATCACGCATATAAACCCCGAAGAGGTAGGCAGAGGGTTAGTTAACACGTTTTACTATTTACGTATATGTCTAACTATTGAATAGGTGACTTTATTATTGTCATACATTGTACGCAAATGTAGTCTCCGAACTAATACTAGACATGTTAACAAAATTTTATTACAATTCGCTCAGTATGTTCGTAACTATTTTGTGTTTTATAAAATATAAACAATGTACCTTATAACAGCGATGCACGTGACTGCACGCTATTTCTGTGCCGTGGTCTCGTTACGAGAGCAACAACTTGCCACATTCTTACATTTTTGGCCGATATTAAATGCACAGTAATTTATTATTCGTTTTGGCGGGAACGCTGCGAAAAATATTAATACTCTTGGACTACAAAAGGTAAATAAAATTAAAGACTAATTATATTTTTTGTTGTCATTTCGTATTAGAAGAAAATAAAATAAAGTAAATTAATAATCCACATTTTTTCCTTCTTTTTTTACAAGCAACAATGAGTTATAATAACAAATCCTCTTAAAGTGAATTTGTAAAAAATATCCATGCCCTCGCTCATATGTAATCGTATGATTACATATGAGCAAGGGCACGGATATTTGGGAAAACATAGATTTTTTTTTTTTTATCGTGGGGAAATCCGTCATGGATACCACTGCGCCACGGGGAGACGCAGATGGTTATGCCGGA
>DWEI01004790.1:0-11356 GCA_018245875.1 Mysoria ambigua
CAAAAAACTATCTTACTCCTTAGGTTGGCGATAGAGAACGAAAATGAAGGGAGAAAAAAGGGATAATATATGAATCCAATGCTGACCACTTTGTTACTTACAATCCGTAAAAAAAACGTGTAGAGAAAAACTTACTTCGTTTGGTCCTAAATTCTTGAAATTTACATCTACCACCCTCAACTCTACATTTGGAACAGCAAATCCCACAGACTTATAATTTTTATACCCTTTAGGCGCCGCAATGGCTATAGGCGCAGTCTCAGTTAATCCGTACAATTGACCCATGTGTACATCAGGCTGAAAAATTAGGAATTTTACCAAAAATTATTTTTCGTTCAATGAAAATATTTGAGATGATGCAATGTTATATATAATTATCATCATCAGCCTATTGCAGTCAACTGCTGAACATAGGCCTCCTGTGAGAGTTTATGCCTATAATCCCCACGCTGGGCATATGGGTTGAGGAACGCAAAGAAAACCTCATGTCAGACCTGATGTCAGAAATGAGATTTAAGGGATCCCACTTCTACCAATTGTTGCAAGTTGGGATTCGGTGGAAATAACAGCAACAACAAATAATGCATTCTAGTCTGCTTGAGTGTTAATAATGTTTCATTGACTTAAACTACGAGTATTTCTACGAGATTTAAATATTCCTGATATATGCCAATAAACTCTCTTTAAACTGCAATAGTACTCAAACTTTCTACATTTGCGGGCTTATTTTTATGTGAATGCACCGTGTTACTTATTCCAATAACCAGTTTCCGTTTTCTCTTTCCAATATGTCAACATTTATGATTCTCATTATAGCAATTGGATCGCACACCTTCGCCCCATTCTTTGTATACATATCAAAGCTAAGACACTTGGAACATTAACTATAGTAGGTTTCGGTGATTTATGGCATGACAGTGGGAGAGAAGACTAAATAGGTCATCTTGCTGCCTAGGTCTAACTATGAGGGTCCAATAATTTGATGATGTTTTAATTATCATTAATTCATCTCTATACATGTCTCAGAATGAATTAGTTACCTCACTTTAAACACGTATGTTGCTTTAAATTTAAGGATTCATTGTGAAAATTTCATTCAGATGACTTCTCATTTAAAGCGGAATATTGCCATTTAAATCTAAATATTGGATTATAAATCTAAACATTGCCATTCACCTCTGAACCCCAATGTTCCGTAAGTAATACATAGCTAAACTATTATATAAGTAAAGCAATAAAAATGTAACTTACCTGAACGAATTTCGCTTTCAGTTTCTCGACATCTGCCTCTGGTAAGGGCGCAGCTGCCGATATGACACTTTTTATACTTTCGAAATGCTTAGACATAATTTGAGAGCAGGATCCCAGGAAGAGTACTATAAGGGACATTGTTATATTAACAGTTGTGTCTTATGGAATAAGGCGATTTGACCAACGAATATAGACATTTTTAAAATTATTGGGAATCACATTCTCATAAGAATGTTTTCTTTTACTTACTAGTATAGTTAACGAAAAATTTGAAATGAAAAATTACAATGCCTATTGCTTCTTTATTATATTTTGTTATCATCATCATCATCAGCCTATTGCAGACCACTTTTGGACATAGGGCTCTCCTGAGGGTTTATGCCCATAAACTCCATGCTAGGCATGCGAGTTGGACATCCCAGAGCACAGCTTATTGCACCAACTAGACTGCTTTCTTTATTTAAGTTAAATATAATAGCTAAAAGGTATATTGTGGCGGCGTACGCGCCTATGGCAGCCAGGGCATCTATGTATGTGTGGCTAGAAAGAACTGGCCATATCGCAATCTACTAGCGCCCGTATTAGTTGGCTCTTAAAACACCCTGTATTCTGGCACGGGATAGTAGTGGTCATTTGTAGTAGCTTATAATTTACCAGTTTTCATTTCATTTCATTTTCATTTCCAGAAAAATAAATAGGTAAATAATATGTTAATATTTTATTAGAAAAAAGTAATTTAAAAACCTGTAGGTGGCGCTATAAACAAATGATTAAATTTGTATTTAGACAGAACACTTATAATTGCCTCTGATTGGCAATTAGGCAATATTACAAATTTCAATCCAGCGGCAAGACTGTTCATCATTACGACATTAAGACCGTAACCGTGGAACAAGGGCAAAATTGCTAACGTAGTATCTTGCTTATTTCCTGAAAAAAAATATGAATAACATAATATTAGTGGAAACCCTAACATAACAATAGTGAAATATGACATAATATTAGTGGATATCCTTAAGACACAGGTGTACATTATAAACCGCCCGAAAAGTGAAACTGGAACAAGAGCGGTAAGCACAGTCACAAACCTGTTAAAAAGTTTTTTCACGCATCAGGCGGTCATCAAGTAATGAATCCTGGTTCTTATCGTTCGGTAGCACAATCAATAAATCTAGTGGGACACCTTTTAATGATAGAAATACCAACAGAGTTTTTCTATTGGTCTATCGGTATCCACCAACACGCTCGAGTACACAAGTACGCTCCAAAATATATAGCAGTGAAACAGACCTACATCTATCTAACGTTAAAAGAGTTGCAGTAATTGCAGTTGCAGTAATCAATATATCTTTGATCTTTTAATTAATTGGGTAATAGACCGATGGAAAGCGAAAAAAGGAACTTTAAAACTATTTAACAGCGGACAGCATTGGTCCACCATTCCAGTCCCAATCAACTTTTGTTGTATAAAAATTGTAAATTAATCATTTACCTAATGCGTGATCATAAATTCTGCACGCAATGCTCATTTGTTTCCAGTTCATTGTAACATTCTTATGTGTCAATTCCACGCCTTTAGGTAAACCAGTAGTTCCACTGGAGTAATGCAGGAATGCTACATCATCACTATTAATTTGGACTTCTTCCAGAACACTCAGATCTACATTATTATCTTCAATTATTTCAGCGTAACTAATTGTACCTTCTGGTAGATTGTCGTTCCAGTGAATGGTAATCATGGGCACATTTCTCTCACTTAACCTTAAGGCTTCCTTTACAACGCATGCGGTTTCAACAACCACGAAGAATGCTTTTGGTTCGCATATACAAATCTGATACTGTAGTTCATCTGTAAAATTAATTCACCATTTTTGGGTGTGATTTCCAATTAAATATAGGTAATAGATGAATAGAGAGGTAAACTTACAAGCAGTGTAAAGGGGGTTTAGAGTTGACACCACGCCCCCAGCAGCAAAGATTCCTAGCACGACAACAGGATATTCAGGCATGTTGGGCAAAACTACAGCAACGGTGTCGCCGACACCGATTTGTAAAGACTTTCTTAATTTTGCTCCGATGATTTGGGACTGTTTGTGAACTTCCTCATATGTGTACTGCCGGTCGGTTATACCGCAGACCTGCATAAAAATGATGGTTACAAATAATATTGCAAAAAAGTTTTGTATTTGGTGCTAGTAACTGAAATCGGAATTTATTTACCTGTAAATATTAAATCTTTAATATCCGTATCTATTAAAAATATTTTGGATAATAATTATAATCAGCTAATAATGCTACCACAACGACAAATTTAATTGTTGATTTTTTTTTATTTCTTTCAATTTTATTTACAGCCTATTTATGACTTAATTACCATCATACATGGTCGTATATGCCAATAAATTTAACTTATCATTCCTTTCCACTGATTTCCACAATTGGCTTTTACTCGATTTGCCATCACGAGATATTTTTATTAACTCTCTAGAGAACTATCGCAAATAATCTTACTTGATCTTGTGCGTTGTTTTAAATACAAGTGGTTTTTTTTTAATTCATTCCAAATAACTGTATTAACGTCCTTTTTCTGTGGCTTACCCACTCTTCAACACAGTCGCGATAAAATTTCTGTTGTCGAATGTTAAGTTATAACTACTGCCATATTGATAGTAGCGTCCTGTATTCGGATCCTAAAATAGACAGCACAAAAGGTACATCACAAGACTAGAAGGGTCTTAATTTTCCTTGCGTGTCACGGTCAACAAATATTAAATCATCAGCAGCCCTTGCCTTATCAGCTCAAAGAAGAATATTATGCAACGGAACGGAACAAGTACAAAAATTCCACAATTAGGATATTCCAAATATAACCGAAGTTATTGCCTTATCCTTGGACCTGCAATTGGACTGTCCAAGGCGTTCGAGGCTTCCAAAAGATTGAATGAAGTAACAATCATTACTTTCTGACCTTGCGGTGGATAAACTATTAGGAGACTGTAATTGGTACGAAACCAATTAATACACGGTATAACTTAGTGTGAAGCACCAGACACTATAAGCAGGAGAAATACCCAACACTGGATAAATAACACTGGATAGTTAATATTACAAAAGAAAACGTAACCTCACGCCTGTAATCCCCGAAGAGGTAGGCAGAGGAATGCAGGACACTCCCACGTTACGTCTTTACATCCCACTATGTAATAAGTGGTGAGCCTATTGCCATGCATCGGGCACATATATAAACTCCGAACCACTACCAGAATTCTAATTAGATTTTCTAGTAGAAAATTTTCTAACTAGAAAATTTTGTAGCGTTTGACTTGGGAATTCAATCCGGGACCTCTCGATCGGCAGTCGCACTTGCAACCAACACGACCAACGAAGCAGTCGTTGGTCGTGAATATTACAAAAGAGTCCTAGTAAAATGCTTCGCGATTAAGAAAAACGAAGATAAATCTTGTGATGAACAACTAAATTTAATCATCCCTATTTGCTTTAATTATATATTAAAGCAGATAGGGAGGATTATATATTAAAGGCAGCAGAGCCTGTCAAGGCACCAGAAAGGGATCTAAAAAATATTTTAACGGCCTATTGATTCCTCATCTTCATAAACCAAGCCCATTTTATTTTTACTACATTTTTTACGTTTTAACTACTCGCTCATTATAGTCTGCACGTGTCTGTATAACTCATCACTAATGTTAATTAAAAGTTTGCGATATAAAAATGATTATACCTAATTAGAAAATTTATTGTGCCTCATACTTATAATTTTTAAACGTCATATAAGATAATAGAACAATAAAAAATTTAACGATATTTACCACAGCAGTCTTGTCTGACCATTTATGCAGATTATTCCAGATGTACTCGTTCACACAGACATCCGGCACGGCCACGTCCTCGAGCGGAGACTTCACAATGTTGTCTTTGGTCCACACGCGTTTGTTACTAACCATTTCTATAATACAAAAAAAATTGTCGTCAACAAAATGAAACGTATTTACTCGTATAACACATGTATTGGGATACAACTTAAAATAAAATCAACCACACTATTTATACAGAAACGTGGTTCGTAAAAAAATCATAAAGTTAAAATGATTATTACCCTTAGGCCGCTGTTAGACCAAAAGTAATAAATCATCAATATACACATATAACAGTATACTTCGTGTTTCTTTCCCATTTTTTTCTCTATCTACCGCTTATTGGTTTTCATTGTGTTTGTAATCTATATACATACATTCTCCATGCCATGTTCTCGCGGGTTAGGCAGAGAGCACCGACTGCCAAATATGTCTATACGTTCTTCTAATTCACGATTCTCTATATATATGCACGCTTGTTCCCCATCAACCGGGACAATTTATTTGCCAGCCTATTCCTCAAGACGGGAACCAAGACCCCTGACACAGGCAATGACGTTGAACAATTATTAATTTTTAAATCTCTCTCCAGGGGACACCAAGCGCATACTCCCAGTCCAGCAGACTCTCCTCGTACCGAGAACTGTGCACGAGTCTTGGCTGTGAGCGACGGAAGCTCGTGAAGAAGCACACAGGTAATACTAAGCTCGTCCAGCTATTTCGAAAACCCGTAAATAACTTGTAATATAAATTAGTAGATACATTCTGCCTACCTCGTAAGGGACCTGGTGCGTAGATATAAATATGTAAGTTATCCGGTAAGTATTTTAATTATGTTGGTATTCAACTGAAAATAATATGTACTACATGTTACTCATCGGTGTAAACGCGACCGTAGCGACAAAAAATATGTATGTACATATAAATGTAATATTTGATATTTATGTTGGTAAATATTATAAAGCTTTCAATCCCTTAATTGAATTGACATTGAATATAAATTGAGATTATTGTATAGTGCAACATTTTTGAATATACCTATTTTGTAACAAGGAAAATATATCGTGTAAAAGACGAGAAGAAAAAACAAAGAATTAACAAGAAACTCAGTGGAGTTGTCATGTTTTTATGCGTTTACCTAACAATTAAAATTTATGTACAAACTATGTACATCAACTCATTTCCAAACGTCTATTTCTTGCATGTAATCTGCAATTGAGTACTTTTTTACATTATCTAAACTTAATGTATTTTTTGAATTCACAAATTGACATATTTAGCGCGTCGTTTAGTAATTTGTTATAAAAGCGTACACTTTGACCTACAAACGAGTTAGACACTGTATGGAGCCTAATAGTGAGCACTGCCAGTTTATTTTTGTATCTCAAATTTCATGGATGGAAATCACTATTATTCTTAAATTTACTGAGATTTTTGTGAATATACATTAAGTTATCATAAATATATTGTGAGTATAGGGTAAATATAGTCCGGTCTTTGAATGTGTTTCTTAGTGACTCCCTTGGACCCATAGTATAGATAGTTTGAATAGCCCGTTTCTGGAGCACAAAAATGGAATCTATGTCCGCGGCACTGCCCCAAAGGAGAAGACCGTACGACATTATGCTGTGAAAGTAGCTGAAATAACCTAATCTTGCGGTGTCAACATCGGTCAGTTGACGAATCTTTTTCACAGTATAAGCCGCGGAACTAAGTCTGCCAGATAACGTTTCTATATGTGGACCCTATTGTAACTTAGCATCTAACGTAATACCTAGAAAGACAGTCTTATTGACTACTTCGAGTTCCTCATTGTTCTTCAAAATCCTGGTTTTTACTTGTTTTACATTTTCGTAAAGAATCTGATACATTAAGTTTTGTTGCTATTCAAGAGCAAATTATTGGCACTGAACCAGTGTAATATCCTAGAGAGCGCTGTCTACATCGTCAATAACAGATTGTCGTCTATTTACCTTAAAAATCATACAACACCATCACACAGATATCCCCCAAAAGATAGGGTAGGTCATTAATGTATAAGAAGAACAGGAAAGGACCTAAAATAGACCCTTGGGGCACTCTCACTGCTAAAGCTGACCAATTTGATAATTTCCATTTGACAAACACTTTTTGAATCCTATTACTTAAGTAAGAACTGAGAAGATTCAGAGCCATGCCTCTAATACCATAGTGGTGTAGAATCCTGACAAGCGTTTCATGGTACACACAATCGAACCACACAACCATAAGTTTGGTGTCCAAGTCACACAAGTTATTTTTTCTTCTTCGTCGAGTGGACAGCTGATCATGTGTGATCAGCCCTCGTGGTGAAAGTATTAGTTGCAATGTCCAGGGTGCGCCGGGCACTATGTATTTGTTATGTATTAGAGACAATCGCCGCTCGGAGAGGCACCCCACACTAGTTACATATGACTACATTATATATGACTTTGATAATACTTCTATCATTAAGAGGTTTGGAATTTCTCGCAGTTTTGGCGCATAAATCGAATTAAAGCATTAAATAAAGTTAATACGATTATCTGTCATCTGTCAATGATATCATCTGTCTGTGTGTGTCTGTCATTTGATCAAGATAATGATGTATGTATATTTTAATTCGGAAGCTAATTTATTTATCACCAAGTCAATTTTCACACCAGACGTACCTTAGGAGTGATAACGCTTCTCAAACGTAATAATGGATTTTGTTAATGAATGTTTGTTATTTAATAATTTGTTAGTACTTAGATGAAGAGTTTGGAACTATTTGTCAGTGATAAATACATTATCAAGATTATTCATTTCATTAAAGAGAGAAATTGAACAAAGCAAGAGAAATTGGTGTCGGACGCCAGATTTTGCAATGTTACGTAAATAATAATGAATTATGGTTCCATTTTTTTCGGTGTTAGCCAGTGCCACCCAAATAAGGCGATATCCAACAGAGGGATGGTAACAAGGGGTAGAACCACCAGGCAATGATGATTTTTTTTCTTCAATTATAGATTTAACTGGCATTAACATGGGCATTATAGGTTAGTCCGTGACAGGACGTAAACGTAACTGCTTAAACCTGGGAGTGTACACTCCTCTGCTTACCTCTTTGGCTATTACAGGCGTGTTACGTTAGGAGCATGAAAGATATCGAGAGAAATTATGATTATGTCGCTGGGTCAAAATAAAACAAAACGAAAATAAAACAAATTATATTGAAATATTTAATGAAAGAATAACAGAAAATTAAATTTCAAGTCATTTTAGTTCGCAGTGGAGCGTATAATGATTTCAAATATACGTTCAGTTCCGTTTGAATCTTGAAAGAAGATTTCCATAAGCCTCGACCTTGAATTATGTCGAGGTATTAATTACTACATAACACTTGTTTTTGTCAAATATATGCAAGAGCAAATCATGGGCTATATGTCATTTGGATAAATCTGATGAAAGTAAAATAATTCATAATTTTTTATATTGTAGCATTATATTAAGCATTACGAAATTATAAATATCCGTAATTTGATGCCCGTAATTCCGAAAGAGGTAGGCAGAGGAGTACAATACACTTCCACGTTACATCAGTTACGTTTGTATCATTAGATCACGGGCCCGTTGTTTCTAGTACTAGCGCCGTAAATATGTAATCTTCCATCAGATTACGATATTTACGACGCTTGCGACTTCGGGCGCGGTCGGCGACGGCTCCGGCGTACGCGGCAGTATTGCCCTTTACCATTTTATCTAACTCTGTTTGGCTGTAGCAGACTCTTTTTGGGTGTAGTAGACTGTAGAAGACTGTACGCACCTTAGAGTGTACTGGGAAGCCTCTACATGACCCTTGATCATTTAATGTGCAATGTTGATACTTAACAAATATTTTTTTTTCACTATCAGATTTTACTAGGTTTGTATTCGTTTGCGCAAAATTAGATTGGCCAAGAGTAAGTAAATATATATACGATGTACTTAAGAATATTCTTATGAGTCGAATTCCTATCCGTGTGGTGGAAGCAATGCTTAACTTGTTTCGATAATACTTATACCGCAGGCGTAACATTATCGTCGCGTTTTTGTGTCCGGTCAGTCTTCGTGTATGGGTTCAATGTACAATACGCGATAATTATCAATTTATTGCCGCGTTATTTTAAAGAAATAACGCTTCAATTTGCCTCATATTAAACAACATTAAACATGATAAAACTTGTGACGCGTCTAAATTTGTGTTTTAGAAATGTTTCTGTTAATATTTCAAGAAGTAAACATTTGTGGACTGCTAATAATGTCGTCAAATCGCCGTTTCAAGATGTGATTATCCCGGATTTGACTGTTAATGAGGTTATTTTCAAGAACTTGAACAGATGGCCCAATAAAACTGCTACGGTAAATATGAATAATTTTCTATATATTAATTCACAACAAATACAATTATGCGCTGAAATAAAATGATAATGAATAGCTAGAACGGAAAATGGACTTAATGATTATTTTTTTTGTTTTCACAATACTCACAGAAAGGGAAGAAAAAATCTGCGTAGGTATCATATCTGAATTAAAATAAGAAGTCGATGGCTTAATAACTTTTTACCTATCTGAACTTGCCAACTCACATGCAGTAAACGTATTTATACAGATCTGTGGCGTTACCAACCGGCAGTATACCTATCAAGAGCTATACAAACAATCTAGAAACTTGGGATCAAAATTGAGGAAGACCTTTCGAATTCAAGATGGCGACACCGTCGCTATTATGTTGCCGAACATGCCTTAATATCCTGTAGTAGTCCTAGGAATCCTCGCTGCTGGCGGCTTGGTTTCAACCCTGAATCCTCTATATACAGTTTGTAAGTCACTACCGCTATAAAAGTTTGAAAGACCGATTGGAGTTTGACCAGAAAAATTCTTGTTGACGTATGATATACTCTTCATGTATATAATGCCGCCGGTTAACTACTTCCGGTTCTCCATCATGTGTTAGATATCTAATAGAGATGACAATTGATGGTAATTTGAAAGGTTACTGTTCCTTGTGATATAATATTTAGGAGACCTAAAGCCATCTGTGAAATTAATTAGGTTGATGATAATAACGTCAATAATATTAAGTCTTCACCTTATTAATATTTTTAACGTTCAATAGTAACTCGCACATTTTGCAGATGAACTTCAACGGATGCTAGCGACGTCAAGCCCGAAGGTAATCTTCGTGGTAAACGAGACATTACCCGTTGTGAAGGAATCTTTAAAAATAATCCAAAGAGACATACCAATAATAGTCATTAACTTAAATAGCCCTTTACCAGAAGGTGCTATATGTTATACCGAGTTAACAGATGATAATAATGCAGATCTGAATGTTCTGAAAGAAGTCAAAAGCAAGCAAGGTGACGTAGCCTTCCTGCACTACTCCAGTGGTACTACTGGGCTGCCCAAAGCGGTGGAACTGACGCACAGGAATGTGGTAGCGAACTGCGAACAACAGAACACTGAGCTGAGATATTATGATGATACCACAGGTACACTTTTTATTTATTTACTGATTCACACTACAAAAGAACATAAAACGAATCTCTGTATAATAAACCGCCAAACTACACAGCAGCTTGCAAGCGAACTATAGCTCTCGCTTTACATCTTGTACGTAGTTACTTACTGTTAACTATCTACCACTATATTTATATATCTATATACCACTTGTTACCATGAACCACCTACATATTACTAATTACGTACATATGATTCTCAGATGTCCTAGGTTATACCTTCGAAATGAAATTGATGGCATTTGTTTTTAATACAGTGCTTAGAAGCAACCGCACGCAATGCATTGCAAGCAGTCGCTCTTGCAAACAATACGATTAGCGGGGCAATCAATTAAATATATTATAAAATATATATAATAATAATAATGATATGAAAAGGCAAATCATTACAAAAGATATCTTGTTTGTGAACAACAAAGTCATTAACCCAGAATCGATCAGTAAATTAATCATATCGATATATGTTCCGTCATGTATCGTATTCCGAACAGTGCAGTGTATAAGCCAAATCATTGTTGTGTCATTCTTTAACTAGCGGCCCGCCCCGGCTTTGCATGGGCACTTTGCACAAATTTCAAAAATTATTAATTGTAAAACATACCTATACATACCTATACATACCTTTTATATTGCCTCAACGGTTACTGAGAAGAGCACATTATGAATTTTTTTATATATATTTTATTATTT
>DWEI01004791.1:0-11355 GCA_018245875.1 Mysoria ambigua
TTACGTTTACGTCCCACTATGTAATAGGTGGTGAGCCTATTGCCATGCACCGGGCACATATCCAGACTCCGAACCATCCCTAGAAAATCTAAATTAGAAATTTTTTGTCGTGTTCAATCTGGGAATCGAACCCGGGACCTCCCGATCGGCAGTCGCAACTGCAACCAACATGACCAACGAGGCAGTATAATAATTAAAAAAAAAACGTGAATTCACGCCTGTAATCCTGAAGTATAATAATTATATTTTAATAATACAGTTTGTAATCTATTACAAGTATATTATAATTTCATTATAAATAGCATATGCTACAAATCTTACAAACAGTTTTACTGCCGGGAATATAAATTAACGGAGTTCGGAAATATCTTAAATGAAATATAAATACAAGCGCGTACCGTTGGGCGTGGCGGAGGGCGTCCGGCGCGGGCGCGAGGGCTCGTCGCGCTCGTGCTCGTGCGCGCGCTGCCAGCGCGGCCGGTACACGGCGTGCGGCGGCAGCGCCACCGGCGGCAGCATCTGGCTCGGCAGCCCCGTCAGCGGCGCGTACTTCGACGAGCCCACGTACTTGCACACCGTCGGCGGCTTGAACACGTACGACCAGTCCTGCTCGGGGGAAATTCAATTACTTTTAGTAGTAGTAGTTAGTTCATTTTAGTGTTTGCCAAAAAGTCAAGCAACTGGCAGTATCGACTCCTGTGATGTCGTACCTCGATGGGATCGGGCGGCGGCGAGCCGTGCGGGCGCAGCGCGGCGTGGTGCGCGTGGTGCAGCGAGTGCAGGTGCGGCAGGTGCAGCGTGTGCGGCGGCGCGTCGTCGGGCGGCGAGAAGCCGGGCGAGGGCTGCGCGTGCGCCTCCATGGAGGGCGGCGTGGGGAACATCTTGCTGAGCTCCTCGGCGCGCACGGTGCGGCCGCCGCCGCACGCGCGCTCCTCGCCCGCGCGGCACTCGGGCGGCGTCGCCACCTGCATCTGCGCACGGAACGCGCCGCGTCACTGGCCGCCGCTAGCGCCGCGGACTCGAGCTCCGCGCAGTTACATGCCCGTGCTTTTGTAAACATTCAAGTACGGTAGTCATACGATCATTTAACATCTCGACGAAACATTTAAATTCCGGGAAAAACCGATATCATTTATAGAGCATAAGGAAAAATGGAAAATTTGAAGTAATATTTTTAGTTAACAGAACATATTTGAAAACTCAATAGTAGGAGGAAAAAGTTCAAGAAATGATAAAATAAGTAATACAGAAGGGTACACTCACAAGTCTTACCGTCTCATCGCCGCTGGCGGCGTCGTCCGAGTTGTCGAAGATTTGGTCCAGGTCCTTCAGCGTCGGGCACAGCCCGTCCGACGTGAACAAGTTTTTGTAATCTTTCACGTCCTCCTGTATAGAAATAAACGCTCAATATATTTTCTATAATGAAATCTTATTGTAATTTTGCATTCATTGCATTAAAATTTATCGTTGAACAAGAATTTGCTGAAGGCATATCACTTTATAAAATCTGGATTTATATTTCGGATAACTCAATATCACCTTGCAAAATACTTAATTTTATAATTTACAAATAAATAATTTATTTTTCGGAAAGCATCAAAAAAAGCATGTCGACGTCTACGACATGTAGATGTTCATACTATATTGTCCGTCGGTACAGAGCAATACAACGAAAAACTTTTAAAAAATAACAAGGTGACAATGGAGATGAGGGTGAGAGCGGTGGGAGACGTGGCGCGGTGTAAGAGTAACAAACGGGCGCGCAGGCTGCCCGGCGCCGCTCGGACTCCGAGCCGGCGCCACGTACGTCGCGGCGCGGCGTGGCGGCGCGGCGCGTGTGGTCGTGGCCCGCGTACAGGTCGGCGGCGCGCGGCGGCTCGCGCGGCCGCGGCGAGCCGGCGCGGAAGCGCTTCACCGGGTGCTCCAGCCTGCGGGCGGCCCGAGCGGCGTTACGTTGAGGCCCGTCATGCATCGTTTCACTAATGTTACTAAAATTGAACATAAAATCGCGGGCTTCAACGATTTTATTGCGCTTTTTAGTTCATTTATGTGGCGGATACACGATACACGTCGACGAGCCTCCGAGTGGACGCGTCCGTTGTTCCGCAATGGTTTTATTCTATTTACAAACTTTTAATACTTCGGTCGGAATACGAGGACTCAAAAACTGGCATAATGAAATAGACTAAGGGCCGACAGATACATTTCGAAATTTAAAAGAGCCACTCGCAACAATATTTTATTATCGAGAGAGGGTCGAGGCGTGCGGACCGACCAGGCGTGCACGGTGGTGTAGTCGTAGAGCATGTGCAGCGAGTGCTCGTCCTCCATGGGGTCGAGGCGGCGCTCGGCGGCCGGCAGCGCGGGCCGGCGCGCCAGCTCGCAGAAGGGCGCGGCGCCGGGCGACGCCGCCGCCGCGCCGCCCGCAGCGCACGCGCCCGCCGGCGAGTCGCCCTGCTGGACCATATATGATAAATTTCTCGAGTCTCTTCACCTTTCATTTTGTGAATCTCAGTAGTTTTTTACGATTGAGCAAATGGCATTGATTGTGATTTATTAAAATGGAAATTCTAGTACCTGCGCATAGGGCTTGACGGGCGGCGCGGAGGGCGGCGCCGGCGTGGGCGGCGCGTGCGGGTCGGGCGTGGGCGCCGGCGTGTGCAGCGTCGTGGGCACCGTCGACGTCTGCGAGGAGATGCAAGTTCGGTAAGTACAAAACTTCGATATCATTGAGTTACTTATTTTTGTAGGAAAGAGATAATCACGTCATTAAGTTAAGCGGCCACAGTTAAAATACTGAACTGGACGAGTCAATGACGCATAGATCGACGATAATGCGACGACTAGTTTTCAGCACGGACACGGTAGTCCAATCGCACCGGTCATCATCAAATGTGTCACTAGTACAAAACAGGAGGATAGCGAATGTCAAACTTATTTGAAGCTGTGAAAAGACGAAGATAAACAGAGCAGAAACGCGGCGTACCTGGTGGAGCGCTTGGGGCGCGAGGTGCGGCGACGGCGGCGGCGCGCCGGCCGACGGCGGCGCCGAGCCGGCGGGCGCCGGCGACGCGGCGCAGCTGGCGGGCGAGCACGCGCCGCAGCCCGCCGCCCTGCCACGCACACTCGTCAGGCGGCGCGTCGGGCGCCACTACGCGCGCACGTCAAGTGGCGGATGGATACGAACGGACCGGCCGGCGACGCACATGAAGCGTAACAAATTGTAATGTCAACTGTATCGATGTACGAAAGCTGATCAAAGAAGTTTTTTTTACATAACATAATTGAATTATACCTTATGAATAAGGTATTATTTAACTATTTATATCTCACAATTTGCCTCTTGTGCATCTGCTCTTTGATCAGCTTCACGCCTGCCCCTTATGGCAACACCACCCCCCGACATCCGTGGGCCGCCGTGGAGTGGTAGGTCGAACGAGTTAGGTTCCGAGATGAAAGGTAGATGTTATTATGCGTGTGTCTACGACGACAGCCCTCGCGGCGTCACTGCCGCGCAGCCGCGCCCGAGCGGGGTCCTCGCGGTATGCGACGTCTAGTTGCGACATGTACAAGTTCAAAAACTAGAAGCGGTGCGCAGCAGTGATATATTTCAACTGGTCAAATGAATGTGCAAATTTGACAACTATAATATTTCGATAGTGTAAATAAGTTTTGTCTGAGCACGCCCGTAACGGCCGGCCGTGCAACAGCACATGTTCTTAGCGCACACGAACGAATTTCCGGTGTTGCAGGAAAGTTCTAGATTTAAATTTGATGACCGAACAAATTTTGCCAAATCCCAAACATATGTTCCGGGGGAAATTTCCCGTTCATTTGACAACTAAAATTCACTTCTTGTACTGGGTCAAATCATAATTCTACACTAACGGGGCAATATATTCTCATTTGAACGATTTTAATGTAAGTATCGACATCAAATAAGTTCAAATTAGTAAGTAACAAAACTTTAGTATTTATTTTTAATTCAAATCTATCAAAGGACATTTCATCAAGTTGTCAAATGAAACAGGAGTGACTCACTGATGGATCATGAAGCGAGACCGACTCGTATGGTTCAGATGCACAGACAAAGACACAAAACATGCAATTTATAATGACAGGTGACAGTCCGTATAGATGCTATTAAGTTCGTTCATGCACTATAATTATATGGCTACAATGCAATATAAATGATACAATAATATTTATGTAGGCAACGTAACATGCGTTCAAAAGGCATTGCATTATTTGTGGCTCGCATATGACTGTACAGAATGAAATACTTGCTTTTCGTTGGTACGCGGCAACACCACTGTACTTACAGGCCGGTGGCTGCCGGTGGCCGCCGGCGGCGCGGCGACGCTCCCCTGTCGACCTCAAACCTCGGTGCGGCGCTGTGCGGCGAACACCGCTCCCTCGCGCGTCTCGTGCAGCGGGGCGAACCTAGCGGACGGCGGCTGCGGGGCGTCCGCGGCGCGTCGAGCACTCACCGGGCGGGCGGACGGCGGCGGGCGCGCGCGAGCTGCCGGCGGGGGCTAGAGGGGCGGGCGGGCACTTACTCCGTGCGGGCAGCGTCGGTACTCACGCGAGCGGGCGCGGCGCGGCGCGGGGCGCGCGGGGCGGCGCGCGGCGGTGGAAGGGCGGCGGGCGCGGCGCGCGCCGGCGCCGCCACCTGCACAACACAAGGCTAGTGGCGGCCGCACGCGCCGCACGCGCTGCCGCCGGCCCTACCCCGCATCCAGTTCCCGCCGCGACCCCCCCTCCTCCGGCCTCCGCTCCTCCTCGACCCTCTCCTAATCGAGTGACCGAAATTCGACGTCGACCGGAGCGCCCGCGCGCCTCCTCTCCGGCGTCCGCGCTACTGAAATTCTCGTGCTGACGTTTCGATCACGCGCCTCGGAGGTCGGTTACCGAAACTGGATGCGCAATACGCGCGTCGGTACGACTCGGCGACGGGCGACGCGGCGGGCGGCGCGCGCGGCGCCGGCGAGCGGTACCGACGAGCAAGCAAGCGGTGCGGTGCCGGCGCGGCGGCGGGACGTACCGATACATTCCCGCCGTCGCCGCGGGGCGCGCCCTCGACGGCCCTCGCGAGAGCTACTCGCTGCAGCTAAATCGTCGCAACATCGACCGTTTCGATCGAGACAAATGTATCGATAATTCCATCATGCCCTTACAGTAAATAAAACAATCGCAAGTTCACCGCGTTCATCATAGAAGCTCGTTTAACCCTCTACTGTCTATGTATAAAATATATATGACTAACTAATTTTCTATTCAACATTCACATACATAACATCTACCTATGGATCTACTACACGCTCCCTCGACGTGGGGTCGCTGGCGGCCGCGCCGCGCTCCGTCGACGACGCCGCCGCGGTCGACGGAGCGTGTGTACTTATATTACTGATGCATTTTAAAAATCTAAATATACTACATAACAATATCAATACATAATAAATGTATGTATCTTATACATAATACATGTATACATATATAACAAAGGCATAACACAAGTATCCGTACGAGCTACGACAACTACTCATGTCTACTACAAGTATCGCCACCGTCGCGTCCTGGGACGGGCGTGTTGCCGGGATTAGTGCGCAGTGAACACTCACACTGTTCTGTTACACACTCATCGTGTTAATGAAATCCACTCGCGTCGCTGTACCTGACCGGGACCGCGACATTTCACACAAGAGTCGGGCGGGAATTATTAGGAATTTAGTGATGACGGAGCCGCGGCACCCACATTATAGTAAGGTGTGGGATGATCCGGAGATTCACGGAGCACACATCCGAGCAACACGGGGAGCGTCAGGGTGACGATGGGCAGGTGGCCGCCGGCGCCGAGGGCACTCACTTGGCGCAGCAGCAGGGCGTCTTGCGCGTGGCGTCCACGAAGTCCTCGTTCTTGTCGCCCGCCGGCTCGTTGAAACAAATCTCCGGCGCCTGGAACACGGTGAGACACACGTTGGAGCGCCCCGTCGCCGCACAGCGCTCGGGAGTCGCGCGGGCGGCGGCGGGCGGCACCTGGTGCGGCGCGGGCGTGGCGAGCGCGGCGCGCGCGCGGGCCGCCAGCGCGGCGGCGGCGGGCGCGGCGGCGCGCGGCGCGCTCAGCTCCGTCACCAGCGCGTAGGGCAGCGGGTAGCGCATGCGCACGCCGCCGCACTCCACCTGCGGCCCGGCACACACGGTTACATATTGCATTGAGCGATTCGATCGCTGATTCGTCTGCTGAATACGGTTTGACAACTCCTACATTTATTTTTTATTTTGTTAATTATTTTATTTTCATTTCTTAATTATTTAATTTAATTTTATTTATTATTAATTTTTTTTTATTGCTTAGGTAAAAAAATGAACAAGAGCAATTAGCGAAATATAACCTCCACGGCACCGCAACCCTGCTCGAGGGGGTAGAGCTGTCGCCAGGAGTCCAGCAGACGGGCGGTCAGCGCGTCGCTGTCGCTCCACTCGCGGCCCGTCAGCGTCGCCTCCAGCCCGAACGGAGCCAAAATAACTGCAACACGATCGATCGTACAAGTGACGTTCACTGTAATATTAAAAAACAAAACGAAGCCATCACAAGGATAGCGAAACATTACAACCGAGCAGTGCATAGATAAGTCGGCGACGTCACCTTTGGCGGAGGCGCGGCGGTCGGCGGCGGGCGCGTGCAGGCGCGCGAGGCGGCGCGCCGTGAGCGTGCGCACGGGCGGGTGCTGGCGCACGTCCACCGACGCGCACACCGTGCTCTCGCCGTGCAGGAAGAACGCGAACGAGAACGACAGGTGCCACGGGCTGCTGCGCAACGAACGACACGTCACATGCGTTACTCACACATACGAACGATGAAGACCGATCTAGCTACAAGTCATGTTCACCGTCATGAAAACGTAAATCAACAAGAACATTTTATTTCTTTTTCTTCTCAAATATGTTTAAATATGCTACGTTGCAGTTGCCGATGCAAACCTCACACAACACATAAAGTGAACATAAATTTAAATTCAATGTTTGGACGTAACCGAACACGATTCAATTCACCCGAGCTCCTGCTGCGTTGAACCGGTCATCACATACGATTGCACACACATACAACATATTAATGTACGAAGGTGAACGAAGTCACTCCCTAGGATCTCGACGAGAGCGACACAGAGGTCTTCGTATGTATGATGTAGGAAGTGCGCGCTCGTGTCTGACCACAAGCGGGACATTCGTAACAGCTCACAGCGAGTAACTGTTACCAATGAAACTTCCGCCGACACGTTTGCATACACGTTTAAATAATTTTGTTTATATAATAAAATATATATATAAATACCTCTTGCCGACGTCCTCCTCGTCGCCGTCGTAGGGCTGCACAAACCACTTGCCCAGCCTCACGAAGTCTCGTGACAGGAGACATCTGTAATGTGCAACGGGAGAATGTTATAGTAGTTTTTTTCAAGACAATATGCATGTATTACCAAGTGAAACAATTATGTAGGTTTCGACAACGACGACAGTATTTATTACCGTCACACAGTATTTATTTGCCGTAGCGCGCGCACTGAACCAGAATACAGTAATGAGCAACACAACAACTATGTGTTGTGTTTGTGTGTTGTGTTCTCAACTTTTATTGAGTCTTTGAAGACGTTATAATCACATAAAATTTGACACATAAGGTGAACATGTTCGCGTTAGACATATCAGCTGATAGACACTCGTTACTAGTGTGTTTTTGCTATTTGAAGAGTGTGGTTAGTTAATGTAAAGTCGTAAATATATATAAAGAGATTAACGACTTTTCATTCCCCTCAGCATCATTAAATCTCGTGTTGTTCTAATATCGAGGCCGGGTTCATTTTTCACAGAGAGAACATTTAATGTCACAGTCTAACAGAGTGCATATTTGCATACTGCAATGCTCGCTGAACACACCTTAGAATAATGGTCATTGAAGAAAACTGTGAGATGTGTGTGGGCATTCTGAAGATTTGATTTTACAGCGATATATTTACTGACATTTAATTGTCAAAGTGTTCATAACTTTGCCAAATCAGTAATATGAGTCAATACTTTAAGGCTGTTAACGAGCCGTTAGAACAGAGCAAAGTACTGTACAAAGTGTACTCCCCGCATGAAATACAACCAATATCACACAGCATCGTAATCTGTAAGCAAGCACCACGAGATCTTGTGTTATGGTAACCATCCGGCCGAAAACTACATAATTATATACGTATAAATAAATATTCATATGTGTATGTATAATTGTTTACTGGGCAGATCACGTGGCCGTAAGCCGTCTAATTTAATTGATACGGCCTGTTATTTCCCTACCGGTTAAATTAAAAACATATTGTTATTAATATACATCGATTCAAAAAACGACAGAGTTTGCCAACGTACGAGTAAGGGCTGACCTTGGAGCGTTCGTTCCGGTTCTAACGGACCAATGTAATGATCGCGGTATTCATATAAGTACGTACGCAAGCAAGAAATGCCAATCGTTTCTGACCAAATAAAGTGTTTAGATTAAACCTGCCAGCTTGATGGACACATTGTCTTTATAGAACGTTAACGTTAACGTTAGAAAGGTAACGTAACCAGAGAGCGAGTAACGAATAGAAATGGCAAATAAGTATACGTGACGTAATATCGTACTACAGATTTGCATATCGACGTGTCCCGCCCTACTTATGAGCTATAACAATTGTGCACACTTTCAAATCTAAGCGGTACAACTTATAACAGCATTGATGTAACATAAGCAACAATTTTTATGTAACAATTGAAGTATCGACATGGTAAAGAAAACGCACAAACTATTATTATAATGCACAGTTATTATAATACACAAAAATATGTATAGTTTGCAAAGCATATATAACTTAATATCTTTTTAGTACTCAGATATTAATATCGTTGAGAATATAGATCATATATATGGAAATAATAATGTATCTCGACAAATGCGTGTCCTTATACGTGTCAGATTGCCTGGAAACATTGAGGGTTGGTTAACGACAAGCACAGCTCACACACGCAACACTATCAATGCTCGTACAGATCCAGACGACGTCTGCGCGCAGAGTGCTCGCACGCTGCTCGACCGACCGCCTGCCTCCGTGTCCACGCCCAATATTAACATCAATTACATACAAAAAATACCGACGTTTAAACACGGGCCCGTCGTGTCACAGACGGATTAACACGATCGCAACGATTGCGCGAGGCGAGCCGCCGACGGTTCGCCTAGTAGCGCGTGGGTCCATCGGCGCACGTCGTCGTGGGCGTGCGGTGTGTCGTTGCGCAGTTATTAACTACGGACTGCGCTGAGGCAACACCGTCGATCACAATGCGGCGAGTCACGTTCTCACGCGTTCGATTCGCAGCCAGTCGACGGGTGCGCGATGAGGTGTTCGCTTGTAGCGTGTCAAACAAACGATACGGTAACGTGTTGGACGCGGAACTATTGTAACGTATTATTCGAGTAACTTAAGAGCGAACAATAACATATAAAAGTTTCTTTATTATTTTAAAAAAATAATAATAATTCAACAACGCTCATAGTTCACGAGAGCGGCTGAAGACGAAGCTTTCGTTAATTGACGATAAAATTTAACGTCGACGATCGACAAACGTCGACGAACGGCACACATTGCTGTCCGTCGATCATGACGCGTATCGTAGTGTGTAAGGCGGTCGCGATCCCGGCTCGACGCACGCACTGTTTCTTTGACGCGCCGGCGGGGGTCAACGACTCATCTGGATTTCGTTGATATCCGAGACACGGGCGCGGAGCCCGCCTCTCGTCGCGCCGCCGCTGGTGCAAGCGGTGCACGGCGAACATCAACAATGTATGGGCTCACTGTCCTTGAGACTCCCTCATTACACGACACGCGTTGTTATAGTTTACAAATATTTTTTTTGTTATTTTTACACGCGTTACGCGAAACAATGCTACAAATGAAATGCATTAATTCTTATTATGAAACAACGTACTGTGATAGGTTAAATGCTAAAGAGCGATGTGCGAAAACACAGGCAACGAAATCGATGGGCGAAATTGTTTGACGGGGGAGATACGTGGCGGCGATAAGGTTTAAACGGCTATTAAATAAGGGACAGGGGCATTTAGTTCGGCGTTGTTTGAAAGCGCAACTAGTACGGTTCTTGCGGTGCGGTGCGGCAAACGCGTTGCGGTGCGGTGCGGTGCGCGCGCGCACCTGGTGCCGCGCGTCGTGCGCACTGGCGCGCTAACGAACGAGCACCACGACACATTGTCCCGCCGGGTAGACTATAAGTTAGCAAATGTTCTTTGAGGTGTAACATCGATCCTGTTTCGTCCCACGGGGTAAGCAGAGGAGTGTATAATTGCCATTTTTCACCGGTTTTGTTACAGCGAGGATCACGGTCAATGTCATATCGTTTTTTAAATTAGAGCAAGTCCTAGGTCACTAAAGGCAATAAAATTTAATATACATTTAAATTTTATTTACAAATAAATAGATTCGTTTGAAAATCGTTTCAATTATTTTTGACAGGCTTGTTGGTGCAGTGACTAGTTAACTTGAAGTCGTGGGTTCGATTTCCCTCCAGAATAAACAATTGTATGCTTAGCGATAAAAAAATCTATTGAATTATACATTTATATGTAGGTATATATACGTAGTGTATCAGCCGTCTGGTCGCCTTGCCACAAGATTCCCTGATGCTTGCGTCGGATCCTGATGGTCGTGTGTGCTGTGTGTAACCCATGGTAGTATTATTGCATCGCTAGACCGTTCGACCGCCGGAACACGAGCACCCTCTCACAATGAGAGTAATAAGGCCATCGTCTGGCTTTGACCTAATGCAGATTGGCAGTTTCCACATGCTTAAAAGAACAGGTTATTTAAACTCTAAGGCGCGCACGTTTATTTATGATTTTTTCCCGCATGGTTATAGAAAATAATACTTTATCGTAAAACGCATATCTTTGAAAAGAAATCCGCGCCAGGTTTTAAACTCATGACCGTAAGTAGGAGGCTGAATTTTAAACCACTAGGCTATGACTGCTAATTAAATGATTAATTATTACAATAAAAAAAAAATAATGCTGCTTATTAAATTTAGCTATTAGTTTTTAATACAAAAAATAACTTGATCTAAATTGCCTCTATTTGAAAATGATATATGAGTTGTTGCCTGGCCGTAGGGTGAGTCGCAAGAGCGACTGCTGTACGAGAGGTACTGGGTTTAAATTCCGCCTCGGCTATTAATCAGTTTTCGTGTAGTAACCAGAAGTGTAGTGATGTGTGAAACGTGGGGTTAGCTATAATCTGATCACCATAGGTTCAACATGTGCACTCAACA
>DWEI01004792.1:0-11355 GCA_018245875.1 Mysoria ambigua
TAGAATAGAAAACATGTATTCCACCAGTAACACAGAGTTTGACACTCATCACAACACCGAAAAGGAGTCTGATAAAGACAAATCTCAAATATTAATTTGATGATAAATGAGGGTTGTAATATTGATGTTTACATCCCTAATGTACGATGACGAATAATATAAGGAAAACAAACAACAGAATTTACAAAGATAAGAAGCATGTATCGAGGGAACGATCTGAAGTAAAACAAGTTTCAATGACCATTACAAATAATGGTGTTCAGGCAGTTTAAAAATGTAAAAATACAGAACAGTGGTCAGGCGAATGTCAATGGATGAGTCGCAAAGAGATGAGCTGAAAGTACTTATAAATAAGTAGCATTTGCCCGCGACTCTCTTCGCGCAGAAGTCGCGATGATTACAATCGATGCGCTCCACTAAGCATTCACAACGACATCCCGGGTTCGATTCCTAGCTCGAAACACTACAAAATTTTCTAATTTAGAATTTCAAGTAGTGGTTCCGACACTGAATATGTGCCCGATGCATGGCAATAGGCTCACCACCTATTCCATAGTGGGACGTAAACGTAACCGGTGAATCATGAGAATGTTCTGCATTCCTCTGCCTATCCCTTCGGGGATTACAGGCGTGAAGTTACGATACCATTTAATATTAACATATTTATTGCTTTGACGTTTTAAAATTTCTAATTAAGACAGCGCTCACGACCCCCGACGTCTTGAAATGGTCGTTGTGAGCTTCACGTGAGCGTGAGTCATGATGTCATTAGTGACGTGTTCACCGCGACCGCGACGACAGCGAGCGTCATGTGGAGCGGCCAGCAGCGGTTTGGTTGTTGTGAACCCTTCGTGGAATGCAGGCTTGGTAATTAGACAGTGTTGTGTATTAATAACAGTCGCCTTCAATAAAATGCTTAGTAAAAACAGCTTTATACTATATTTGCATTTTCTTTATATGATGTAAGTACAGATACCTGGCCAAAGGTCCAAACATTTTAAAACATCTTTCAGATGTATATCTTCCAAACGGACGAAATTTCATACAGTTTTGTAACCCTTATTTAGCCTTATAGAACGAAAGTTCAAATCAAAAATTTCAAATAAATAATTGCGTGATCCTGGAAATGTCATAAAAAAATTATGCCCTATTTTACTTTCTTAGAGAATAGTTTTCAAAAATATGTTATAAATGAAAGTTTACATATAGGAAAACAACAACATTTTATTTTTCAAGTCAACCGGACACATTTTTTCGCATATCGTGATCGTCATATATCTACCTATCGGTGGAAATAGCTCATGTATGTTCGATATCGACCCTTCTATCGTTCCACTGCTGGAACATGGGTCTCCTCCGAGTCTCTGGTCTCATGTATATGACAATTAAACAATATGTATAATTTAAATAAGAAGGGTTTTAAAGAAATTCCAAGTCAAGAATACCTGAACGTGTACTTATGATAATTTCGGCAAATTTAGTAGAATTTAAAGAAGAAATTTTTCAAGACCCCAGCCAATGGAAATCGGCACGTACCTACCTACTTAACCCTATAGGAAGTAGGTGTGACAATATATGCGTATGTTGCTGCTAATTACATTCTGCTACTGCTGGCTCGTCGGTACAGAGGTTAATGAACCTGACTGTTGCGCCGGGGGTCGTGGGTTCGATTCCCACCCAGAATAAATATTTATGTGATATTTATGTGACTAGTACTTGTTCGGTGTCTGGGTATAAAAAAAATTCTATTTAAGTATATATTTATATGTATATATGTAGGTTATCAGCCGTCTGATTACCATACCACAAGCTCTCTTGACGCTTAATTTGGGATCAGCTGGCCGTGTGTGGAGATGTCCCAAGATATATTTTTATAATTACAATGCAGGCTGCATTGTAGTTTGAACACGTTTTGAACATTTGAATATGTCACTCAAACTTCACAAACGTCTATTGAAGAACAGAAATTTTAGTGAATGTTTCAAACATGTCTCGTTATATTAATTTTAGTAATACAAATGAGAAGCGAAGAGGACAAGCGAGTCATCACCACGCTAAAGTATTCGAAATATTACATGAAGCCAGTCATAGTAAACGGAGAGCCAGTGACCATTGGTCAGTTACCGTATATAGTATCTATAAAGGAGCCAGCGTATAGAGTAGGGCAAAGATTCGTTTGGAAAAATTTATGCGGCGGGAGTATCATCAGCAGAACGAAGGTCCTAACCGCGGCGCACTGCTTCGAAGGCAACAATTTTCATTACGCGAAACGCCCACACCTCCTCTACGTGGTCGCGGGGAACCTCCACAAAGACATAATGTACACGCCGAACGCTAATACGACCACGCAGTGGCGGAAAATTAGGAGATTGATTTTACACGAGGCCTTCCACTTTCCCACTAACGATATAGCCGTGTTTATCGTGGACCGGCGTTGGAGGTTCGGCGGTGACGTGAACTACGTGGTGGTCGCGAGGAGGCACATGGACTATCCGCGCACGTGCGTCTCGGCCGGCTACGGGCGCCTCGCGCACGGGCCGGGCGCCGCGGCGGCGCGCGAGCTGCTCATGGCGCCCATTCACACCTTGTCCAGGCGGCAGTGTTCGGAGATTTGGGAAATGAACATGAACAACTTTATCTGTTCAAATTCAATGTTGACCGACGTCGCCCGAGGCGACTCGGGCGGCCCTTTGGCTTGTAAGTGGACTATGGATCCTGTCGAGAGGTCGAACCGCGACCTCCTCGTGGGCGTGGTGAGTGGTAAAAACTACGATTACACAACCCTGTTCACGAGGGTGTCGGCTTACCACGATTGGATAACTAAAGGAAACTGCTGTAGCATGAGGGGAAAAGCAATTTTTGTTTCAATTATACTATATTTTGTTAAATATGTCTTGTTTTATTTACAATAATCGTAATTTCTCTCCATAGATTAGCGGCAAAACGAAGCAGAAATATTTTAGAAACGTTTCAAAAATATTTTAGAAACGGTAAACATTGTTTTAAAATTATTGTGTATTTACATTGTATTACATTTAATAATACCTGGTTGGTCGTGTTGGTTGCAGGTGCGATTGCCGATCAGGAGGTCCCGGGTTCGATTCCTGGGTCGAACACTACAAAATTTACTAATGTTTTTTTTCTAGTACTGATTCGGAGTCTGGATATGTGCCCGATGCTTGGTAATAGACTCACCAACTATTCCATAGTGGGACGTAAACGTAACTGGTGAATAGTCCGAATTTTCTGCATTCCTCTGCCTACCCCTTCGGGGATTACAGGCGTCAAGTTACGTATATTTAATAAAAAAAACGAGACACATGAAACGTGATACTTGCGGATTATTGTAAACGTGGCTTAGGCAAAAAGGTTTTTCTCAATTGATGTAATTGATTAAGCACCTCTTGAATTCAACTAATACCTATACTTATCATTTAAGTGCTGTTGTCCACGATAACTTTTCATATCCAGTTACGCCGTTAGCCGTCGTATGCGTACGAAATATTAGTCCCGGCCATTCTATTTTCTGATTTCTCGATAATACAAGTACATATATACTGCTTACATTGTGTACGTAAATTCTAATTAAATTCCTCGCTAGAAGTCTTGTTTTCAAATAAACATCTAATATTTATTGTGTCCATGCCCACGTAGTATTCCGAACTTTATTGTTCAATAATATAATTGAATCTTATACCTATATTAAGGATATAAATAACGTTTACAAAACTGAATGGGGAATTATCTGTAATAATACAGAAGTTTGGCACTGGACAATATCTGTAAAAATGTCTGTTTCCATACCCCGTACGGGTTTAGGCGTGATGGTATGATTGTAATAACATGTGGCGCCAAGCGCCGCCCGGTTACGGGGAAACGCTCATGTAACACCGCGTCATTTATTTTTATGATATTTACATTTTATTCATAGCTCGATATATATGGTAACAGAACCATGTGTTCTATGAATACTTATGGTCGTGCAAAATTCATCAGCAATCGTATGAGGTGTGATGAATAAAGAATAGCGTGAGGACATTGCTTATTCAAAAGTATCTCGAAGCGTGTTATATTCGCTTTTGTAAAATGGAAGCAAACGGGTAGTTACATGAAAAAAGATCAGATTTAATAAATATATTACAGTGTTAATAAAAACATGAATTTAAGCTTACATAAATCTTACATAGCCGTAAGCTGAAATAGATACTACATTTAGATAACAGAACTACACTTCGATATTTTGATGGAAGGTCTGTGTAAAACTCCCTTATAGCAGTATGGAGTATCGAATAAAAACTCTGTAATAGAACTAAACGCTGTCAGTATAAAATATATTAGTATTCTTTATCGCTTTCATAACATTTATCACCATGGAATATATTAACAAGACCCTATAAATGATAGCGATTCAAACAAAATATTGAAGATTGAGAATAAAAATATTGAAGAATGTTCCAGTAGCGTCCTGGAATCTAGATTTGTCAAAATCAAAAGTCGTTTATTTATGTATGATTTGCAATCACATATGAACGTCATTATAGATAAGTTTGTACCCTGAGAAACGACTTAAAACGAGTTAAACGCGGGTACATACTATGCTCCTCTCACTACCTCTTCGGAGTTTATAGGCGTGATGTTACGTTGAAGAATATTCGTTGGTGTAAAAATGCAAAGTTCTGCGTTCAAACAATGCCGTTTTTATGAAACAGTGCGCGTAGACACCATCCCACTGCGACACGCTATGCACACTATAATATTTGTTAACACGCATTTCACACAATATTGCTTTGATTCCGAAGCTCACAATTTGAACTACGCGGAATATACGCATGTACGTACATGGGACATTATTGCCAATATCGCGAGATACACAATCCCCCTTACGTAGGTTTTATGAAGTTTAAATCGAAAAGGTTACAGTACAACAATTTCAATAACTTTCAGGCATCGGGATATCAATATTCAGGAGATATCAGCGAATATTGGCATGCATCTCTACGAAACATATTGTGGAATATTATCAATATAAAAATTTATATCAAGCTACCCCTCAGTGGTAATTGGGCTACAAATCTAAACACTTCTCTGAAATCTTACGAGTGCTGTGTAAATGTGCATAAGTAACATTCGCTGTATTGCTGACTGTACAAATAGATATTATATATCAAATACGTCTTTGTATTAATTATTATTTTCCACTTAAAGGGTATGACAGATGTTGATGATTTATTTGTTTTGTACATATGAACTGATTAAGATAGTTATTAGTTGTAATTTGTGTCGTTAGTTACCGTTCACGTCAAGATTCAGTATTGCTTTTGGAATTTTCTAAATTTTCAGCCTACCAGAACATATTATTTTCAGCTTAATGATTGTTTTACATACATGACTTGTAAAATCATAAGTCTCTCATTATTCAAATTTGGGGATCACATTCCTTAATGTACTTATTGTAAATTCCTAGTTATAAATTTACATTAATTAATTCAACAAAAATAATAGTTTTAAGTGGACTTCAGATTTAGTGGTTAATGAAACAGATCGCCGAGCTGGACGGCCAGACTTCGATACTCACAAAGCACATATTGTTTTAGTTATGTGATGAACACACTTGTTAGTTTTCTATCGTAAAGAAAGGGCGTAAAGAAATATAAGTATATTTATATATACTTAGATTGCATATACTTACATGTAGTATGGGTATAAACTAGACTCCTCTGCCTACCTCTTCGGGATTATATATGTGATATTGTAATACATACCTACGTTTCACCAGTGTCGTTTAATTTGATATGAATATTGACTAGCAAAAGAAGAAATTCAAGATGAGTATTTGCCAATTTCAAATATGTAGCAACGAGCATTTGTTACGATTCACGGCACGCATTTGGCTGCTTGTAATAATAAACATTCCGTGTATTCCGAAAATAAGATCTACACGCTTTCAATTCGGAATAAATATCGGTTCGTATAAAAAAAGTACCTGTTGGTCGACAATATGTTATGTTATTGATGATCTTCGATTTAGATATGACCACTTTATTTTTCATAACACATTATAATATTGCGTAGGCCGTCAATTAGGTTATCTGGCAACATTGACACTTCCTGCCGCTATCGAGGAATGGACGTAAATATCTACTTTGTCCGATAATAATTCATATTTACAGAATCGCTACACAACGTTAATGGAATCTTGACAGATAATGAGATGGGCTTCAGTTGAGTGTGTTGTGTTGTAAAAGTCAGTATGACATAAATGACATACACAATGACCTAGGTGTAGACTCAGTTACATAAATGCCTAGTTATTATGACCTGTACGCCTGTACTTATATCAAGCTTAACCGTTTGAAGGTATTTAAAAAACTTTTTGATTTCCAAAAAGCATCTCACAAGGTCTTCGCCCATGTTGACGTGACCTCCAACCATTATTAAACTCGTAGATTTTTTTCACAAAGCTGACAGAGTTGAACCTTGCTTAAATAAATACATCATTAATAACTGTAACATGTATTAATGGCTTGTAAGCCACTGAAAATGATACAAATTAAATTAAAAACAACAACCATATGGTTTTGGTTTAAGTAAAGAAGTAAGAGGACGCAGCTAGCTTATAATACAACTTGTGCCTTAAAGTTTATTATGCAGAGCGCACACTCGCAATCAACTTGAACAAACTTGCTTCGTTTTAAACGAAAAACTTCTATAAATGTATAATAATAACAACAGAAAATTTAACATTAATGCGTTTCATTTTTAAGTACTTATGAGATTTTCCCCCATATTACTTACAGTATAGATTAATTATAGTTCAATGTTTACTGTAGGTATTTCGTTATTAAAATATAATACTACATCTTACGTTTACGTAGAGACCATAACAGTCATACGAACGGCCCGCGAACTATGCGTGGTGACCGCCATCAGACACACCTGTAGAACGGATAATGTACGTGTATTATTAATATGTATAATTAATTATTATTAATATAATTACCGCGAAAACAAGAGTGAACTGATTCATTACGTATACTTATGTTCTAAAAATGAATTAATCAAAAGGAAAATGACTGAGCCGGCTCGAATTAAGACAAATGGACTCTGTAAATACTGGCGTAATCTTATACCGCGGCATCCGATACCTGGATATTGATTTCAGGGTTCGATAAAATCAGCGCCCACATTCCTGCAAAATATACGGGAATATTATTACACTCCACAGTCGTCACGTACATAGTGACGTCATCCCAATAAAGGTCAACGCACACAGCACGGGAATTTTATTTTTTATTTACATTTTTATTATATGTAGTACTTATGGTTATACATATGCAATCATGACAGTAAATTGAGTAGCGTTGTGGTGTAGATAGCAGGTTTTCAATCTTGAGCTCTAGGATTTAGTTTCGAGAACCTGGCTTTAACTTTACAAAGTTGGGTGCGTGTATAATATGCATTGTTGCTTTGTGTAATATTGAAGAAGAACTTCTAGAGGTATTACGTAACATTACGTCTGTAATCCCTAAAGAGGTAGCCAGAGGAATGTAGTACACTCCCACATTTCTCCGGTTACTTTTATGACCCACGATAGAACAGGTGGGGAACCTATTGCCATAACCTATTAACATAGGATAACACATATTAACAATTTTACTATAATATAAATATAAAATTTACCAACTGCGTGCTACTCTATTGTGCGTTGTTCTTTAAAAAAACGGTCGTTTGTCCTCATCAGGACGATTCATATTAAATCAACCGCCGACTGCGAGTACCTTGTGTTGTTGAATCACCTGGCTCATGTCCAATATTGGCATACACCTCACCGACAGCACGGAAAGTCCATCCAGCGACAGTTTTCAAACACTCTGAGATTATGCTATTCTATACAAGAATAGTAGAAAACGAGAAAGTAACTATCATAATGAGCTGCTGTCAAGTATAAGCATTTTCTGTCAATGTCCAATAGGCAGCAATTGTAGGCTGGCGGGATAATTCAGTCTCCTACTTCGAGACCTATGTAAAAATATTGGGGTGTTCATTTTTACAAATAAAAATGTTTCTTTTTTAAGATTAGATGCTCGCTTAGCCAGGAGTCGTGGGTCCAATGTTGTTCATCACCACCTTACCTTAGGATCACCCTACTTTACCATCAGATGGCCTTGCGTGATGCTGTTCCAAGATATTCATTTTACCATCGTTATTGGTTATCACTGGAGCCATACTGCTACTAGATACCCCTTTAATAGCTGATAAGATTTCCAGTGTAGTCCAGAAGACCAGTGGGATCTTATCAATGGTAATATACACTTTAAATTGTTACAGGTACATCGTGAAAATCTTACCTGATATTATGATCCACTGCTTCGTGAACCTGTCTCCTAAAGTAAGATTGTGCGTTCAATTCCAACTGAACTCAACAGTTTTACATAAATATTTATTTAAACTCATATAAACATGTGAAGCTAATGTTAATTATCTCGTGAGATAATCAGAGGTCTCCCACACTCGCGTGCGTGTATGAGGAGAGTGATGAGTGTAGAGGAAGCGTGGCAGGTGTGCACGAATAGAGAATATTTGGCCCTCGGTGCCGTCTGTCCACCCCAGAAGCGAGTGAGCGTGATAATGTAATAATTATTGGTTGTCTGGTTACTATAGCACAGGCTCCCCCTCCTTTAAGATCAGTTAGGTACATGTGCATGTCGCTTAATATTATTATACATAACAGTATTACTATTTACAGCCTTTTAGTGTTAAATACGGCTGGAGAGCTCCGGGGGTATTTCAAGTTCATAATTAGTGATTATTAGCGGTTATGATATTAATGGATAGGCTAAGGCCGGTCGAGTTGCCGACGCGCGGGCGGCGCGCCCCGACTCGGCCTACACCGAGCGTTCGCTACGAACCCCGCTGTTTTTATAGAGCTTTTGATAGAAACGTCTGTGCATTAGTTGGTTTTGTTTATTAGCGATGTCGACAACGTAAATGGAAGCCAATTTTGTTCGGGAACGTACTTCTTGATGTATTTAAAACCATGTTTACCAAATTATAGTTTACGGCAGACTATTGTTCATTTGCGGATATCTACGGCGACACTTGCCAATTACAATGTTGAATTTTCAGGTGGGCCGCCTGTCTGTTTATTATGAATTTTATTATAAAAACGTTGATGGAAATCCAGCAGTCTCCATCAAGAATTAAACCTTGATCAGTTGTAGTTGTATTTGTGAACATGCTGTCATTTCGTCTATTTCACCGTGTTCTTCTGTAAGAATGAGGAAGTTCTAGGTCAAAATCTGCCACATGCTTGCTAACTAAGTGATGCTGGACATTACTGAACTTAGAGAACATTATGGAGAAGACTGAGAAGTACAGATGCCATTTATTTTAGGCAGAGGAATGCAGAACACTCTCATGTTTTACCGGTTACATTTACGTCCCAATATGGAGTACATGGTGAGCCTATCGCCATGCATCGAGCACATTGTATATCCAGACTCAGATCCACTACTAGAAAATCTAAATTAGAAAATTTTATGCTGTGCGACCCGGGAACACTAAAAACGCATATACTATGATTAAAAAATACATGGTACACGTTTTGAGTTTGAATACCACTACCTGGGGGGCTCAGCACAAAGCAACCGCTACGTCTTTTCATCATCGTCGTCGTACCTTTCATTGTTCAGCTGCAGTACACGAGGCTCCTCTGAGAATGACAAGCGCTAAGGCCACGGTCACACGTGAGCTTGGCAGAGTGCACCCGCCTTACAGGACCTCATGGAGATCTTTATCCTTGGCCGTCACAGAAAACAATGTTTAATCTTCAATACAACTTGTCGTTGCGGCGAGACGCCTCAGTCGGTTTCTTAAGTGTATATAAAAAGCATAAAAAATAATGGAAGAATGAAAATGAGGTACTCCCCCTAATTAACGCTTCTTGTTTCCAATTATCATATATTATTCTCATAGAAATATTGTCGTTTTTAGGATTTTTCCTTATTCATAACATTTATTGCATACACATTAGATCGAGCGGTGATTATCTTGATCACCTGCGACCAGGCAGTAGGCGCTATCTATTCTAGACCATATTCATTAATGCACTAACTTTATAACAGTATCGACTGTAGTAAACCGCACTTTTCCAATAGTCTACGGCTTTAGCCCAGGCACTCTGATAGGAGACCCATATTTCGAAAGAAATTTCTAAGAAAATTTCATATGTCTTCATATGGCTTCATGGCGTACATGGCTTATATAGTACATTGATTACAATCACCACCGATCGTTAAGATTGAGAGTGTATTCTGTAGTTTACTCGTATGTTTCTCCAACATACTCCGACACCTGCAGTATTCGTATAGGACATCTAGACGTATGTAGCATACGTCTATTCAGTATTCGGACGGACGGTCAATTCGGACGGTCAAATAGTGGAATACTTTGCTTGCGTCTGTTTCTCGAACGATACTACCCATCTTAATACATGATATGAATGTCTATTCATTTACTAAGTAAGCAAGTTACATCATAGGTCACATCATTGCTTTCCGCAGCAACACTGGGGCCTAACGCTAGGCTGTAGAGTTAATAAAAATGGAAACTAAAGTGGTCTTCAGCGGTAGAGCAGGCTTGCGCGCCCATCTCCAGTTTAGATAAACCCATTGAGCTCACTATTCCAGAAGAATTCTCGAAGAGGACGCGTCGGTAGATATCGAGATTTTATAAAACAATTATAAAACATATTTATCAAATTTATTTATTATAATGTATTATATTCTCTTTTAATAATAATATATGCTCTTTGTCAATCTCTTAAACACCCGGTGTGATGAAATAATAACAAAGATTGTTCAATAATGAAATAAACTACATCCTCAGTATAGCCTTGGTGACGAGGGCATCTTTATTGTAAGAGGTAAATTACACGTGACATAACTTCAGGTCTGCAATCCCCGAAGAGGTACGCAGAGGGAGGCATAACACTCCCAGGTTTCACCAGTGTCCTTTACGTCCCACTGTGGAATAGGTGGTGAGACTATTGCCATGCATCAGGCACGTATTCAGACTTCGAACCGCTACTAGGAAATATAAATTAGAAGATTTTTTAATGTGCGACCGGGAAATCAAACTCGGGACATCCCGATCTTCAGTGCACTTGCAACCAACACGACCAACGAGGTAGGTAAGCAAGGTAAGGCAGTTTTTTTAATTCAAAATATGGTATTCGTTTCTTATTATATTTTTTATCTTATTACTATTATTATTTGTAGAACTATTACACGTAGGTTTTTATTGTACTTAAATCAAAAAAACCTTAAAATATAGAGAAAAACTTAAAATGCACAG
>DWEI01004793.1:0-11354 GCA_018245875.1 Mysoria ambigua
CTTTGTATTTTTTATTGTGATATGTCTGTAACTTTAATCATTTACATATATTGGAGACCGACCTGTTTCATTATCGGTCATTTATTATCATTTAGTAAGTCATTTATTGATATTCCTTCAGTCATTTATTGGTGTTTAGTCAATTGGTGATTAGTCAAATTGGTGTTTAGTCATTTGTTGGCTCGTCATTCTTACTCCGAACGAAATATTTTGATGATATACCAATGAATATTTAGTCTTTGTATATACCTAAATGTAAAACTATTTATGTAGGCATATAGTTATATATTCACTTATGTTGTTTGTCAGCACTCCGTTCACCAAAGCATAGGGTTTGTAAGATATGAAATCGGATAGCCCTGTCTGACTCGTTCCAAAAGTTATTTATTAACCACAAAGTGATTCTGTCGTATTCCACGTGCCGTGTACTAATGAATGACCAATTAAAAAACAATTGCGTAATCTATTCAATAGTCTATTCATCGTGGTTTATGTCGATAACTCATATTTCATATTGTTAAGTGCTTCCAAGATGCCGTACAGAAAAGGAACAATTACCTAACCTAAATTAATAATTGTTAATAAACAATATGAATTCATGTAATAAACATCATAACAGTATTCTTTACAATAATGTACATAATCCGTGTTGAGATTTGTTAATAAGTATCAATTATACTATTTCTGTACTGCACCAAAGTCACAATTTGTTGGGAACAATATAATGAGTACTAATATATGAATAACTTGCGCTGTAATTATTGTACATTATTGAGACGACCTTGCCGCTCGTATTGGACCGGCGCTGTGTGTATGTAGTTCCAATAACGCAGCTAGACCTCGATATTTTGTTGTCAATTCGCCGTAAGGAGTAGCCGTGTTCCCGTTTTACAAATAAACAATCGTAAAACGCATTTACGCGCCGCGAACAGTTGTCACAATATGTTCCACGTATGTAGTTATAATCTCACCTTACATGCTTGCGAACGTATGCATTCATTATTTGTCTGTTTACAAGTATTTAAACGAATATAAATGCAAATAAATAAGATAGTAAATGTAACATCACGCATGTAATCGGCCGAAGGATAGGTAAAAGCGTATATTACACTCTAATGTTTCACCGAATACTCGTGGAATGGGTGTCGGGTCTATCGCCATATGTAATTACCAATGTAATTTAGGAAATTCAATAGAGTGGCAATCGCCCGTGCAACCACTCAACCGACAAGACAGTCTAATAAGTTTTTATAGTTTTTTATTATTTGCGCGAAGATTCAAAGTCGTGCAAGTGCGAGGCGGGCTATGAGCTTAGAACTGAAACGGTGTCTTAGCACAGTATCTTGTAGGAGGGAAGGGATGTTTCCTCGCTTTCATCATCATTATCACCGGCAGCCTATACCAGTCCACTGCTGGAAATCTTCCCCAAATGAACACCATTTTCGCCTTTCGAAGCCAGTTTCTGCCCGGAGCTTTTGTATTTACAACACGAAAATATTAAAGTGTAATCATTAAGGTTCAATACAAAACAATGAACTCATTATCTACTTTTAAGCAAGAACTTTGAAATGTACAGTATGTAAATGTACAGATAACAGAAATCACGACTACGCGAGAAAAATACATTCACATAACGCTCACGCTCCTATACGGGCTCATATAAAATAAATATTTCATATTTTACATTTACCAAAACCAATCAGCATATGCGAGCTCACCAAAATACCCGGTCGCCCTTTAATAATACAATGTGTGAAACATTTCAGACGATTTATAGTACAGAGGGAAAAGTCACGAATTCTTTTCAGCATTGTGTAGATATACATATTTACGCGTAGATACATATTGTTTTACACGTTGTAATATAACGGCGTGTTCTAAACAACCGCCGCTCATTCGCCGCGGGCTCCAAGTTTTACAAGGCGTACATGTGTCGCCAACGATTTATTATTTAATATAAGAAAAACCGGAATTGTACGTTCAGGGGGCAGGGCACGTGCGTGACATACAATTTTGCGGCATCACTCCCGCCGTGCGGAGTCGGGCCCGCGTGTCACGGGTGAAGCGAATGCAGATTATTATTGTCACGTGTTGTGCGTTTGAAATATTATGCTTCGTTGCGCATAGGTTCGTCTATGGTTGCGAATTACGTCAAGATCAATTGTGACGAAAGCAAACGATCGCTGAAATTTATTAGCCTTTCAAAATTTGTAGAAAATCATAAATATCATTTTCATTGATTACGTTCGAGTCAATCAATTCGAATCGATAATAATCAATCGAATTCGTACAGAAATTCAATTGTTAAAGTTAATAAACTTCAATTACTCGTAATTTATTATTTCGGTTTTCTCACCGATCCAAACTAGAGTGTATACGTAGGAAATGCTGCAGATGTTACGAGAGAGAGACTAGTATCCAACGACGAAATGTAAAATATTCTAGCAGCATTACCAAAACATCAATTTTTGTTTACAGAACGGAAGCTTTTTGTGGGGATGCTGAACAAGAAGCTATCGGAGAACGACGTGAGGGCTCTGTTCTCTGGACACGGCACCATCGAGGAGTGCACGGTGCTGAGGGACGCCCAGGGACAGAGCAAAGGATGCGCGTTCGTCACTTTCGTGTCCAAACAAGCGGCCATCGCTGCTATAAAGGTATCCAGTTAGAAATATTCTGATGCAAGTAAAGAAATAAAATTCTAAGGAATTGGTAACATTTCATCAGATGTAACAAATGAGGCAACATGACGTTCTATAGACGGTTTATCCGTAATGACCAATTTATCACGAAGAGCCAATGATCCTGAAGACTCAGTTATCATGAACAACCAGTCCCAACTGATGAGACATTTTAAAGTAAGGTAAAATTTTCGATAAAGATTAGCTCATGTCTATCGCCACCAATACGCGACAAAATAGCGTATAAGTTAAGCCTTTTCAAAAGGTATTGATATAAATAATGTAAATAACTAAAAATTAACATGAAAAAATACATATTAAAATAATTACATTACATTCTGTTCATTAAATATTATTAATATTAAAGCTCTGTACTGTTATTATTTCCTTACTATGGTGCGACTGCCGATCGAGAGGTCCCGGGTTCGATTCCCGGGTCGAACAGTACAGAATTTTCTAATTTAGATTTTCTAGTAGTGGTTCGGAGTCTGGATATGTGCCCGATGCATGGCAATAGGCAATCACCATCTATTACATAGTGGGACGTAAACGTAACCGGTGAATCGTGGGACTATTCTGCATTCCTCTCCCTACCTCTTCGGGGATTACAGGCGTCAAGTTACGTTTTATGGCTTACTTCTAAGCCAACTAAAAATTTGCTATAATCGTATATAAGTGATAAATAACCAAACTAATCGGATACATTAAAAAAAATTCCAGTCTCTACACCACAGTCAGACGATGGAGGGGTGCTCGGCGCCTCTTGTGGTGAAATTCGCGGACACACAGAAGGAAAAGGAACAGAAAAAAATACAAGCGATGCAAGCTAGCCTGTGGGGGCTGACGACGCCCGCAGTGACGCCGACGGCGTACCTCGCGTCAGAGGCCGCGCTGTCGCCGGCGACGCAGCTGCAGTTGTTGCAGCAGTTGCAGGCGGTCGGACTGCAACAGCAGCTGCTGCAAGGACAGGGCTCCACGCTGCTGCAAGGTGAGATGACATATTCACGCGAAATTCTAGACGACTCAACTGAATAGAATACCTTCACACAAATCTTGACAATAAAGCAAGGCGTTCTTGTAATGTCGTTTTGTTGTTTTTGCATTTATATTCCATTATGCTCTCAAAAGGCGTTTTGATGAAATGATACGATAATTGGATTTCAGGTATTTTGAGTCTGTCATTTTTGTGAAAATGTAAACGTGACTTGTTTACGTGTATTCTCTAAGGAGCGACGAATGAACGAAAAGAAACGAAATGATCAATTGGAACGTTTCTCGTCATTTTGTTCAGAATTTCAAGATTTTTTTGTTATACTTTTTCGTTTGTCGAACACTCGTACCTGAAATACGCAAAAACAATTGTACTAATTTACGTTCTTTTAGTAATTGGAAACGAAATTACGACTAATTACGTATTCAGTTAGAAGCGGCGGTTTTATTATTCCCCGTTTCAAATACTATTGCTTCTCATTGAGTTTCCTTATTTCGGCCGTTGGAGCTTTTGATTTTTTTTATTACTATGCTTTATTATTTATAAAACTTTTGCAATTTTAATTTTTATATGAAATCATTTTGTGACTAGTCCGTAGTTAGTTGCTTTTTACAACCGCCCTTTTCTTATTTTTATTGTACCATCACGCCAGGTCCGTTTCGGGACAGGCACAGAGTGCCAGATATCTTTGTTCCTACAGACCTGTCGTGCTCCTATCTCCCTTTTTATTTTGTTCCGTATTTTTGTTTAATTTGCGCTGTCTGGTGTCCTCTTAGGTGTTAACTACCAGGATATCGGTTTCAATGGCGCAGGCCTTAGCGGGGGCGCCGTGAGTGGCGTAACTGGGGTCGGAAACATCGGAGGGGGTGCGGCGGACCAACTCCAAGGGCTGCTGGCGCCAGTTTCCGTACAGAACCTAGCAGCGTTGGCCGCTATGACACAACCGCCCGTTGTGACCCAAGCAGCCCCGATAGCGCCTGCGGCGACTCCACAGGCGGCTGCTCCTCAATTATGTAAGTATATAGAGTTATATCTAGTTTAACACTTTTGTATTATTAATTTTAAAGTTTCAATGCCTCAGTCCTCAACGCGTTAATAATATGATTGAAATATAAAAATGGATTTCAAGATTCGACCCGGAATCGACCAGGCTTCAACAAATTTATTGTTATGTTGATTGAAAAGTATAATTATAAAAATCATAAACAATAGGAAAATTATTTTACTTCCAAATGAAAAGAAATACGCTATAAAATATTTAGCGTTTTATGCTTAATGAGGTCAAGATAATGTACCACTTAAAAATAGGTGAAAAGCCTTGTTGAATCTGTGGAAATATTCAGGCCGACTGAAGTATCCGGGTGCCAGCCATAATTGACGTTTTTTGCGCCCCATCCGATGTCCCTTGCCCAAATTTAACCTCCGCAAGACAATTAAGGCTCTATAAATTCAGTCATAATTGCTTTACCTGTCCAAATCTCTAATTGGAATGTGGCCACATCGCCTACACGGCTCTTGTGGTGCCATACTGATATTTTTCGTCCGCAAACTTTTCTCTTGCGCGAATAAAGTGGCGGGGAAGTTCCATCTCATGTTAAGTGGCCGCTCCTGCCCGTACGTAGATATCATGTCCAACCTGAAGTTTACTTACGAGACAGTAGAATGTATGGTTGGTGACTGCAGCGTTGGCGAGATACTGATCTATGAGATGGAATATATCTAAAATCTATATACCATATTTTGTGTTACGACTATCCATCAACAGTACTTTAAATTAATGTGAGCCTAACGTTTTTTCTATCAACTTACACGACCTTTGGGTTGTCATAGAAATAAAGATATTTTTGTCCACGAACTTTCCTATTTCAGGTTGGACTTTTTTACGTTATTGAGAGCCTTAAAAACGTTAATTAACGATGAAACTTTTTCACACTTCAGGTCTTCTCGGGAAGACTAACATCACAGGTAAAGAAAGTCGAAAGTGTGTGTTTTTATGGAATGACTTATATCTGTTGGTTCCTTAGATGAATGTAATAAATGAGATTGATACGCGATAAACTGCTAGTTCTTGTTAAATCGGCAAAAGGTAAAAAATAGCAAAAAAAATGCTTTTAATCATAAAGGAAAATAATGTACTTTAAAATATCATAATTAAATATAAAGGTTAGACTTCACATATTAAAAAATATATATTTACCAATAAATAATTAGTAAGATACATACTGTAAAACATTTTTTTTTTAATTCATTAAATTTTTTTAAATATACTAATTGGTATATTCAGAGTTAAAATAATCGAACCTGCAATTGGTTTCGACTATATTTTTTTTAATGCAGACGGAAAAAAATCAATTTTATCTGCGTTTATTTCCTTCAAGGCGGCTTATCAATCTCATTTATTACAGTGTTCTAGGACAGCTTGGTTTGATATTTGTGCGGTTTTGCATCGAATGTAGATCTGACGTTGCTTGACTAGGCTTTGTATAAAATGTCAGTACCCAAGCTAGGCTGAATGACGCCAATGTATAACTTGTGTTTTATAGTCTGTGACATTTCTATCATGCGTTATCTGGACCTTGTGATACTTTTTTATTGTTTTAATAATCGAACAATGTTTATATGTCGCGTGTATCGCAAGCTTCATTTATTTTTTATTCGTTTTCTTTTTGGCTGGTAATAACGTAATTTTATTTTTTCATTTTGATAATAGACATTTGTAGTTCGATTTAAAAAATAAATTTCCATGCATGGAAAATTAATATGCTTTTTTACGTGTTGAGATTTTAACCACTAACTATAGTAACGATAAAATTAATTGGATTCCATAACAACTAACTCGTTTGAAAGCACATAAATTTTGATATATTGTCATACATCCAGATTTCAAGTAGATTCAAAAATGTTTTAGTTGTAAAATATATAAAACAATAAAATACATACGATTCCATACGGAAATATCACACATTTAATTTTGACGACAGAAAAAACGCGTTTTCTAAAGGATAAAATTTGGTATTATTAGAAAAATAAAAAAATTAGGCCTGTATAATCACTATGTGAATATATAATTTTGTATAAAATGATTTAATCAATGATTTTACATGTGCACACGAACAAGAATGCTTAAAATGAAAAATTTGATTATACCTTAATATTATTTTACAGTTCTTTGTTAAGATCGATTCCAATTGTATCAATCAATGTTCAATGGTAATACAGTATTGAATGCTTACAACACACAAGAACGTACCTCCATAGATACAAAATTGTTGATGTTTGTCTATGATAGGGATGACATATAGAACCAAACCAAAAACAGTACCAAACTGTGCTACGTACCTACGTATGTTTATTAACACGTGTTCAATGTTTTTGCATGAGAGTGCTAAAAACTTAATGTTTTCGCAATAAATAAGTATTTCGTGTATGTCGTGCTATGTTCTTATGTTCAAATAGTTGTTACAATTTGATGTGTTCTCGTTTTTCTGTTGCTCGGATGTCGGTGTGTGTTGTACTAATATCGAATATAATGTATAATGTACATATATACAAACATAATATTAATTACAGAGACGATTGAAAAGAATATTATGCCGATGCGTGAGGTTTTAAGTCATTTATATTATCAACTGAAATTATAGTATCGACCGAGTGAAACTATGGCCTTTTCCTATGTATGAATGTACGAACACATACTGGTTTTTAAATACTTCACCAGCTCGATGCAACGTAGGTTATAATTACATAAAGACAAAAGTGTGTACCATTGTGAAATATAATCCTTAACTATTTTGGTTATCGTACCGACTTTATGTACACGAAAGGCATTTTAACTAAGTTCACTATTTATATACTACTTAAGAAGTATACTTAAGAAGTATTAAGTATTTATATACCGCTTTAGCGCAGGAATGTTGCGGACTTACTCGTATGTTCTGGATAAAATACATTTTTGTACTAGAGTATCAACATTTACAGTAAAATTTACACATCCCATTCGATTCAGGCTTCTATAAAAGAGTCACTAACTTATACAAAAGAAGTATATAATATGGAGACAATACATGAAAAATCATTCGTACGATTTATCGTCCCCTTCAAATAACACCTTTACAATCGCAGTTCAACCCTACAAAGAATTCATTCGCATTGAAATGGGTCGAAGGGCACATTTCCCTAATACGGATTGACACGTGTCTGGATGCCACTTTTTATTCCACTAAGTCTCCCGCTTTTACGAATACGATTCTATTATGAGTAGTCGTAAAGGAAATCGGATAAGACGTCCCTAGTTCAAGCGTTCAATTGTATGATACGATAGGTACGTACATTACATTTTATTCTTTTGGACGAGATAATATTAGGCGTGAAAAACTGAACATTAAGTTGTTATGTATATTACACACAATTGGAAACGAGAACTATCTTTTTTAACAAACTCCCAATTTCAAAATTTCAAATGAACTCAAAATTTGCCGACCTTTTTTTACTCATCGAAACTCATAGTATGAGTTAACTGTTATTTTATTATTAAAAAAAAAACACTAAAATCAAACATTCACTAAATCACGGCAGCGGACGCTCCCAAAAATTTTGTAAAATTTAGCAACGTGGCAACACTTGCAGGGTCCACGGCCGAGCCGCTGAGCTCGGCGTACGCGGCGCAGTTCGGCACGTTCGCGGCCGCGCCGCTCGGCTCTGTGCTCGGCTCGGCCGCGGCGGCGGCGGCGGGTAAACAGGTTGAAGGTGCGACTCTACAGTTTCTTTATTTCTTACTCAAAACGTACAGTTTGCTTAGTTGTATTACATTTTAAGTTTTTAAAACCATACTGTTTATCACCAAGCCTTCTAACATATGATTCAATTGTTCGACGAAATTCTCTCTAAGACAGAAAGTTTAAAATCATAGCCTTACACCACTTACAAATCGCCAGTATAGTTTCGCAGCGATTATTCTGAATTCTGAAAATAACAGAATTATTGTAGAGTAACAGTTGTACTTTTCCCACTTCACTTCTGTGCGTATCCATTTCGGGAAGCGAAGTAAGAGTAAGGGGGGCCAGAGAATGCTACATTAAGTTATACAGTTCCATACACCGTAGCAAAAATTAAACCAATAGGACTCTTTATGAAATCGCTTATGCGTTGTAATATTAAGGAACATAATAATAAAACTTCGAGAATATTGTTGTTTAGTTACAAATATGAACTTATGCACCCAATAACTGTTTTATTTGTTCTATATTTCCAGGTCCCGAAGGTGGTAACCTGTTCATATACCACCTGCCGCAGGAGTTTACGGACACGGACCTCGCATCCACGTTCCTGCCATTCGGCCACGTTATATCCGCCAAAGTGTTTATAGATAAACAGACGAACCTCTCAAAGTGCTTCGGTTTCGTCTCATACGACAACGCCGCCTCCGCGCAAGCCGCGATACAAGCCATGAACGGCTTCCAAATAGGTACAAAGAGACTCAAAGTTCAATTGAAACGATCCAAAGAACTGTCGAGACCGTACTAGAATATTCCATAACTCGTTCCTAGTGAAGACAATTTAAGACGTAACGAAAATAAAATAATAAAAAAAAACTAAAGTAAACTAACAGAAAAAAAAACTATCGCAGAGGTTGTAAGTTTTTGAACGTTTGTTGTGATGTATTCGGTGCACTTGAACTGATGCTAGTTCGTAAGGTTCGTTCGAATGTCGAATACGCGAGTCCACGTGCACAGTTGTTATCTAATAAGAATAAAGTTAAGGTTTGTGTCAAAGGATTTATCGTTTCCAAAGTATTCCCCAAATTTGTTTATTTACTTACATAACTATATTGTAATAATAATAATAATAGTGATTATTATTATATTATTGCTAATTAATTTAATTATTTTCTGTAACAGATAAGTTTTAGTCACGTTATTAAGCGTAAGTTTTGATGCGTTTAGCAACCGTTGCGATTAATGCACGCCAAAGAGCCGCCGGTACTGAGGATAATTTTCGTTTCGGAACCTCGTGTTGTTTGTACGCGTCGTATTGTGTCATACATACGAATAAGTGTATAATTACTTATATCATAAAATATAAAAGAAATATGTCGTCGTCATCCGATTTTGGCGCAACCTTTTTACCTTAAATATTGCTGTTGAAAGTATGTAACTGAATCATGCGTACCACGGAATGTGTTATTGTCATGTTTTGTTGCAATATGTAAAAAATCATTTGTGTTACCACTTCAGATAGATGTGGCCATTGTCAATAATAGTTTTCAATTTGTTCACTGCTATAAATTATCTATGTTAGATTAACGAAATGATCTCAACGTGATCAGTGTATTTATTGTTTTCCCCAAACTTTTTGTCAATATCGTACTTAAATGTTCTTTTTTTTCTGTCTCTATAGAGCTAACGTAACATTTCAATTGTACAAATCGCCGTGTGATGATAAATTCTTTTCTTATACAACGCCATTGGCAAATTTTTATACTATAATTAATGTAAAGAAATTTGTAAGCTGTAAAACGACTTTTTAATATTATTAAAACAATTCATGAGCTACTTAACTTTATTTATGAACGTAGACGAATCGCGCCATTTTACGTATGTGACGTATAAAACTATTATGATATATTTTTATCAATCGATAAATTTACCATTTCTGCGGGTAGACTAACGATTTAATAAAATACTGCTCAAAGACAGTGATTGGCTGACATTGTAAAGTGTGTATTGTGCGTATTTTTTTCAATCTAAACTGAAAACTACCATTTAAACTGGTTGGACGAAATGCATAAACAAAACCAAAATGGTTGTTTCTTTGTATTACAAAAAAACACTAGGTACTAGTCCGCGCTTGTTAGTAATTTTGACAAAATTTGAAAATATGAATATCGGTTAGGAAAACAGTCTTATCCGTCTCATTACTAGTAAAAAATATTTTGAACCGTATAAATATTTAATACAAATATTTTGAGTTAAAATACTTTAGGCGCCAATTAAAATAATAATTTATATTAATACATAGTCGCCATCCAGTAAACATTAAAGAAAATACACTTTTTTATTTTTTTCATTATTTATTTAATTAAATCTATCTTTATTGCTTTAGAAATATTTGTGTTTCTAATTTTAAAAAATTAAATTAATAAATACATAATTCCGCCCATCTCAATACTTTCAAATAGAGACCCTATTTAAAGATACTGTATTCGTCAAATTGTTTAAAGTCGAGTAAAGAAAGTCACTGGATTTAAAAAGTACGCCGAACAATGTTGCACACAATAAAAATATATTTTCCCTATGTTACCTAATTATAATTATTATAACATCGATCCTTTAGTCAAAAATTTTTGTTAGATTTAAGTATTTAATAATATTTTGCGTAAGTTCGACATTTATATTCATAAGCGTATAAATTGTTTTCTTTCGTTTTCTTACATTTTTTGCTCTTTATAAGTACTTATCATTGCTTTTTTCCTTAAACTTTGGCACGTTATAATATAATATCCAGAATTTTCTGTATACAAGATGTCTGTATTCAAATAGGCAATTTTGGATTCCAAACATTATTTTGTACGGAATTGTCTATATGAATATGAATCAATTTCCTTATAACTATATTGAATTGAATCATTGTGGTCAAACTTCTACTTTTCGTAGTATATTTTATTGTAATTTAAAATTAAGTAT
>DWEI01004794.1:0-11353 GCA_018245875.1 Mysoria ambigua
GTATCGTCCGTCTCACTGAAAATAACCTGTTAACTTATACCGCTGTACGAGGCTCGAATTTGCCATAAAGAGAATAATTTTTGGAATATCATTAAAATGTTCGGAATTAATGAGGTCTGAAACTAAAATGGTTTTGCTTTAAGTAGATGAAATGTCTCCGAATTTGTGGACACCACATAAGGTGTGTTGATGAATCTGCTCATAAAACAAAATGAATATATAATAAAACAAGTATATTATATACGCATGATTTGCATAATACTTATTAACTACCGGAGGACGGCCAGACGTCGGCGCCAGAGAATGCTCCGGCCATTAACGTTTCCTCTTAACTACAAAACTATTTTGTATCTATCGTAATGTGAGATTCTAATCTGTCCAATGATGGACCGAGCGCGGCGTTTCACCGCTACTCCGGCGCGTAAACGACTAATAAGAACTAAAATTCCATTTTGCCATTGCGTTCACTTTATCGTACTATCTGTGCCCAAAAATTTACATGATACTTAATTAGGAGGGGACTTAGCTTGAGAACTTTGGCCAAAGTGTGTAACGGCTACGCTGACAAATATATATTTATTTACGTTTTATTGTACAACCTAAAACTAAGTGGTTTATGCAAAAGATGGACGTAATGCCTAGTAGGTTTCTTTACCTAATAGTTGTATAGTGTTTGCAAAACGGTATAATAATAATATTTTGCTCATCTATACATGCTATCAAACGATCAAAGTAAAAAAAGTTGAAGGTCAATTCAATGTTAGGTAAGCCTAGTTACAAAAATGTCTCACAAATATTATACATGGTTTCCTACCCTTGGATTTTATTTTGGTTTGTAGGTAATTATATTAGTCGAAATTTCCCAAAACTATCAGTGTTTTCTTACGGTGATTGCATAGTGAATTGTAAATTCAAAGTTCAATTAATGTTGTAGCCAGTTTGAACGGTGGTCACAAGTCACAACACAACATTCGATCGGCCGACATGTTTTCTTAATCCTTGATTTTGCAAATTGACGATTCGCGCTTTGGGCGTGGGCTAGCTATGCGGCCGGTAGTCGCTGGAAGAAATTATACGTTGTAATATAAACCTTATTTCCTCGTAATAATACTGGCTGCGAGTCAAATAGCAAAACGGCGTCAGTTCGTTATTGAGTGACCGTAATTGTTCAGGTATGCGAACCACCTGTAACTTGGATAATAGAAACCGGCTTATTGCTTGCTGTATTATGTACCGTTCTATCCAGCCGAAAATGTTTCAAGTATTTTAAAGGGGCAAGTGAATTTTCGAAATTTCCCCAATTTTCGCAATTTTTATTTTTCCGCCTAATACTATCGAATCGAATTATCTAAATATCAAATTTATCCAGCAGTTAGCTCAGAATTAAATGTGGAAGTTTATGAGACGACATGTTGATTGAAGAAAACATAGTTGAAATGTGTGAAATCTGATTTGAATTGAACATCGTGATGACGATTAACAATGCAAAATAGACGTAATAATATTTATAACATGTAGTTTTGGTTGTAAAGTAACAAATGTATAAAATACGTATAATGTGTGTTTAAAATAAGTCAATTTTGCCTACCCCGTAAGGGATCTGGCCTGAAAATATGTATGTATGTATATACATACATATTTTCAGTTAGCAATTTTCCCTAATTAACGTATGTTAATACACCCCACATTGACTTCCTATGTTATACACCCCACATTTACTTCCTTAACAATTCCAGAGAGAAATTAAAAGCAAAAAATCCATTCAAACATCCCTTTCTAATTCAGATATCCAAATGAAAGAGGTAAAAGTAATTCAGTTCACATGCTCACACAATCCAAAATCGCGCTCGTGTAGTTATTACGGTTACTGTATGTTTTGGTACACAGCCGGGGAACGATTCACGAAACAATGGCGAGAGGTATTTCGTACCTCAACAAACATTCGCAGAAGTCGCCTCCCATTCATACGACGCATCGAGTGCATTGATATCGGATGGGCGATGTTTAACCACACTTTCCGGTCTCTACAATGTTGCACCAATAACAAGATGAATGAAACAACTTGATGTTACTTATAAACTGTTTGTTGATACGAGAAACTTCTATAAGAGAATCGCTAACTTTAGCTTATAACTACTACCATTCACTTTCTTACTTGTATTATGTGATGGGCGGCTTCTTACTGTGGATGGAGTTTTCTAGAAGGTTATTTGTTATTGTTTTTTAATTGACGTTCATGAATAGGTGAGAGAGTTGCTCCCTGTAAGACTCCGATTAGAATCTGTTAATATTGTTGTATGTACTATTATGATGTCATCCAAATCTTAAGATGGTTTTAATGTAGGATACTTAAGCAGTGATAATTTTAGTGCATTGAAATAAAAGCATCACATTTAGTCCATATAGGATACAATATATGAAATGATAATATCGACATGGTCAAGGAAAGGAATTTTCTGTCTAGTATTTTACATAAAGAAATCGAATAAATTAAAAAAAAACAACTGTAAATTTAAATAGCATAAAACGATATGAACAATGAAGTTTACACGAATACGAGTACAGTTCAACAAAAGCATCACATTTAGTACATATTGGATACAATATATAAAATAATAATATAGATATAGTCAAGTAATGGAATTTTCTGTTTAGTATTATACATTAAGCACTTAACTAAATAAAAAAAAATTAAACACTATAAAACAATATGAACAATGAAATTCACACGGCTATGAGTACTGTTTAGGCAAATAACATTTATATTTAATGAAAGCCTTTGAAGTCTTAATAGCTGAACGACCATAGCTGAGTCGCCGTTTCTCGGGTCATGAGTTTAAATTTCACCTCTCGTTTATTGTACTGAGACAGGTCTCTGTAGCGAGAGTTATGTAGATCGTTCCAGTGGGGTTTCACGTTCTAGGTGCACCAAAGTATGTCTGAGAATTCATGTGAGTGTCTGAAGAATTGTTTAAGTTTAAATTTAGTCTTAATGCAGCGATTGTAATTCTAAACAATGAAAGAAAGTATCGTTATGGATATCACTAACAAAATGTCAATATCAATTTGCCTGTATCGTTGGAAATACAATTTTATTGAAAGACAATGCTTTCTATAAAGAAAGTAGCGTTTCGTAATTAATTGGTGATTATTTTGTACGGTATCGAGATACGACATGAACGTTCGTCAGTGAAGTCGTGATGTTCATGATATTGTGTCGCACGCGCCGACTGCCGACGTGACGAAGTCCACTGGTATGCGTCGTGATTCAGACGGAAACCCTATATATTCAATGTTTATGCAATCTATTAACTGTCTGTCCGTCATTTATCCACGCGCTGTCATGTTATTTTTTTTACGTTTGAATGATTTGCAAGTAATTTGCACTGTTTATTGTATGAAAATAAAACTAAGAAAATAAAAAATAAAGAACTGTGAAGAATAAATTGATATGTACTTAAATGTTTGTGTTTTGTCATTTTTGTGACACGTTAGAACATTTACTTGAGGATATATTTGGTATATAATATACCGTCTGTACATATTCTCAAGTCCCGAGACACGCCTGAGACCTTGGTAGAGTAACGTGACGTGCGTCTCAACACCACACACATTTCTGTTCACACTTAGCGCTGGAATGTTGTTTGTGAGTGATCGAATACCGCGTGACGTCATTCTGTCACATTAGCCCACTCTGTCTAACATATAGCCAATGCTCCATATAATAAGCCACTTTCCAGTGTTTACCGGGTAATTTGGGGGAATAAATTCGGTGATTGGCCATGACGTAAGACGTGAAGAATGTTTATATCTGTGGTTGCTTTTATGTATGGCTTGGTTCAGATACGAATTTTTATATCCACGTATTGGATCACCCAGTCGGTATGCTTCGTCGAACTCATTACATGTTGTTTTTAATTTGATTATAACTGCGCTGTACGGTTTATGTCAGCGATATGGAATGCAGGAGGAAATCACGTTGACCCCTAACACACTTCCTTTTACGGAAATCGGAAAGTTTACAATATTCGTGCCCCTGAATTTGTTTTGTCTAGCCGACCGAGAAGATTAAGCGGTCACCAATAAGAATGTGACGTCACAGCGTTTTTTTCTTCATCGAAGCAGTCTTATGACACACTTTCAATTGTTGGCTCACGACGTACAACTCGAAGCGGGGCAACGCTCTCACGTAAAGGCGTAAAAAATCCAGATTGTTCCGAAGCCAAAGGGAATGTGCATTAAACGGGCTATTTGGATTAAAATATTTCTCGGGCTGATATTTTTAGAGCACAAGTAGGTGGTGTGCGTGTCCGTCTGTCGGTCGGTCGATGTGTGAGACAGCGTGCCGCCTTCGACCAGACGAGCTCCCAGCTTGTCGTAATCCAGGATTTGGCAACCGAACATTTGAAACTAATATATTTAAGATGTATATTTAATATACAGCAACACATGTCACGATTGGATTATACATACATATGTCATCTTTACGTAATATTGGACTAAGATTTTTTTGCAACTTGAAGAACAGATAACATTGGTGTTTGCGGTTATTTGAAAAATTGCCAGGATTGTGGATGCGCGACATATATTAGGAATGTCTTTTTTTGGCATGCTAAAGGAATCCTCCAGGCCGAGAGAAATCGCTGTGGCAACTGTTCATCACGGAATGTCATGGAATGTTGAGGAACTTAGCGAAATAATCCAAAGCGGGTAGCAACCTTCGTTTCTATTTGCGGATGGCGGCCGGCGGTACGTTGGCCTTCTGCCGCGCTATTTCCCAATGAGTCCCGACTCCCGATGCACTGACATATTGCACGATCCGACCACTAGTGAATTTACTTGCGTCAGTTACTCAAATCAAATATAACTTTAATATAACATAAAATAATATTATGCGTGTGTTTTTGAAGTGGTAGGCAGAATATTAGTGCACTTCCACGATTCACCTGTCGTACGATACAGTCGATAATTTGAATTTATCCTTCTATGGCTCGTGTTTTCAATGGAACTGGAGAAATTTTGGAGCTTGCGTAATTAAGAACATTGTCTACTCCCTGTAACATCATCTCATCGCATTGAGCAGAATCGTCAATTTTTATAACTTTGGTTTCATTTAAATACTTTACGTTGAATCCTATATTATTTTTAACATTGTAATAATCTTGTTGCATTGTTTAATTTTAACGTAACGTAACGAATTACGTTTATGTTATGTTAGGTATATTGAAGATGTATTGATGTATGGATTTATTTGTGTTTACATCTAATTTATATATGTACGTTTCTTTCCGACATCTAGGCTATGGAATTCAACTCTATAGGATATAGCTAAGTGTATTAAACTTGGGAATGTGCATCGTCCTTTGTTTATTGATTTGACTACTATCGGCCGATGAATGTGCCATCAAGTGACTTATGAGTTCGCGTCAATAGAGTAGGTACTACGTGACCTGACGCGAGTCGTCGCAGGCTTTATATTAGTTGTCTCTATCTTTAATTATCCACGCGTTAGATATTCGCGCCTAGATTACATTCATACTGAAATAATGACTTATGAACATCATATCTTTTATCATCGACAATGTGACCAACCAATCTTATCTAAAAAATGCGACCTTGCAATGCCGCGTTTGGTGTTAAAAAATCCTGTTAGTGTTAATCGCGTTAATCGTCGAAGGAATTTGACGAGCATGTTACAATCATGCTAAAATGAAGAGAGTTGGGAAAGCAAAAGCTAGTATTGGTGGGTAAAATAAGTAATACTTAATTCCCACTAGTAAATGTATATTTTTCTTAAAATCAGTCCACTCAGGAATTACTGTGGAAAATTCTCATTCATAGTGTTAACATCCATATTCGGCAAATACTTATAAATTCATTTCTCCTTCTTGTATTTTTATGTAATAGTTCCAATGTAAACCAACCTCTACTTTAAATCACACATGGGTTTCTTAAATATCTGAAACAAAATAACGTGTACCTTAATACTGTTTGTTTACACAAATTATGGAGCCAATAAAAATTTTGTCATGACACGGCCGTACAGTCGATTGAATACGTCCACGTTTACGTGCGTGCGCGCGCGCGTGTGTGCGTGCAAGTGTCTATGTGTGTACTAGGGATTCCGTGACACGGGTCACCGTTTCCGAGAACTCGACTCGTCTTGATATCCCGCTGACAGGACTGGTTTTGCCGTTCTACCACGACGAGGCAACATTGTTACTGGCGTTGTCCCCTTCGCACGTTGCGCCGGTGTGATGCCGTCTCGCTCGCCGCACGAGATGCGCACACGCACGCACCCTGTATCCCCTCGCCTCGATAACAGAGCTGAAATGGACGCCGCGCATACGGTAGCCGTGCGGAAGGTGTAATGAATTGAGAGTTGCCGGGTAGCTCGATGGCTATTATGTAAATCGCTCAGTAGTTGTATCGGATGAAAGTAACAAAATTCTTCTAACTCTTCGTTTATTAAAGTAGTAGTACATTCTCAATTTATACTTTAAAAATTTTGCATATCTATTAGAAGATACGATTAAGTTTCTACATAGAAAAAAAACTTACAATTTAGATTCTTAATAAATATATAAATGTTTTGGGGCATTGTGGACACGTCCATTTGATGTAAAATTACGCTCAGCAGGCAGCTGATAAGCAACATACGCAGTCACCTTTACTTACTTACATAGTATTATATAAACAAAAATATATTAAACGAATGACATATTAAGATTGTTATCGGTACCAGAATGTGCTTTCAACGACAATAGGATTCATCACGATATTCTTGTATTGACTTGTAAGGCACTGGAACTGTCGCAGTCCACCGCTGGGCATAGGCCTGCCGCAATAGGCGCCTTCGCACCTCGCCCTCGTCTTGCCAACATAGAAGGTACGAATATTTTCAAACTGGACACACAATCGACTTAATACTATAAGTCTGTTATTATTGACTATACGTTGCCAGGCCACTTGATTACAACGAATAAAAAAATGTGAAGCTTCCGCCGCGGAACGCACATGAATCACGGAGGCTGGAGCGGCTCGCCGGCGCCACCGCTCCACGCCCACCGTGCGCTCCCAGTGTTACATGCCATCATTAACCCTTTGCCGCGATCGACGTCAATATCCGTTACATACTATATTGATCTGCACTGCTGAAGATATGCGTGTGGCTGGTGGAGAAGTCAGATATCTCACGAACGTCTTATAAAGAGAGAGATAGAAGTAGAAAACGCAAGTCAAATCTGTAAGGATGGAGATATTTGACATTGGTAGCGCTCTGCCTCTTCCGCGAGGGACCTGGCTTGTTGCTTTAATGTACATGCAGATTGTCTTCGTGTACACAGACAGAATCACTTTCGAAATATGGTCCAATTAAAAATATCTCTGCCACTCTCAGCGGGAATAATTAGTTGTTTATCCGAAGTTGCTTTAGGTTGATTTCGAAATTCCGTTATTTTTATAAACTAAATTTCATTTCTTGAACTATAAATTACATTCCGAGTCGTTTTTTGGCTACCTGAGCTTATAAATTTTTGATTTATTGGTACATATTATAAACAGGTTTCTAATTCTCTGTACGTTGCTGGTGGTTCTAACCCTAAAATGTTGGCGTCGTAATATTTCGTTTTAGTAGTTGCTTTAATATCAGCAACTACCGTTCGTTTATTCATGTGACTTTATCATTGTAAATGCAACGTTATAGGTACTGAAGGTAGCAAAAATAACATATAGTATTAGCAATTTTATTACATTATAAAGTGTTGTAGTTGAGCGTTAGATAGAACTGGATTATTGCTTATCATCTGTGGAAATCCCTGCACTGGTATAATTTGTCGTGCAGTTAGACTTTTTTGAATTGTAAAAGGACTGTAGATAGATAAGACGATATAAGTCGTTCCTATTCTCCCTTGGAGAATAGTCATCTGTAGACAATCTAAGTTCGATTTTGATACGCTCTTGAAATGAAACGCTCATATGAATGGATCTGTGTCATCAAATAATATCAAGTCGTAACGGAGTCGTTATCAAATTCAGTAATAGATAATATGTTGATGACATATATTTTATTATTTATAATTTAACAGCGGAATATTACCATATTATGATTGTTATTCACATAAGCATGTAAATATCTTGCGTGATCTTTACACTTAGCCATTTGATTTTGGACTACGTAGTGTATGCATTACATAGAGTAGTTAGACAGCCGAAGCTAGAAATATATTCTTATATTATATACACCATATACAAGAAACACATGTTCTCATTACACGAATCGCCTCGGTGGGAATAGAACCAACATCTCCCAATTCAGTAGCCAGAATTATCAAATATTAGATGAATGAGCCAGATAACGGAATATTACGTAATTATAAAGGAATGTCGTAATATTTCGTTGTAATAAATGAAAATAGATACAATATTATAAGGTCTGTAAGGAAAGGGTTAATTATTCTCGAGTCAGCCATTATCTTCACTTCTAGCTACCTCGCGGCTAGACTTGCAACTGTTTTTATCGTAGGGGCGTGTGCGAGCACCATCTTAAGCTCCCTACACACTGCACGTTGCTCCTCGTTCTCATTAAATATTTAATAGAAAATATTTTAGATGAATAGCCGATCAGCTCTGCCTCCTGGCAGTATTTGATGGGCTTTTGTATTAAATAAATACGTGCGGATATTATGATTTTTATTCATTGGGTGGTTCAAATGCCGTAAAGGTTATACGTAGTTTTTTTTAATTTCTTAGAAATAACTGAACTCTTAAGTTGTGTACATAAATTAAGATGAGTAGTAAATGAATTATTCAGACTGCTCTGTCACTATTTTATTACAATAGATGAGCATTTTTTTGGATTACGTTAAAATAGTGGGAATTATTTTCAACGCTGGTTAGTGTTTAGCATACACAAGACGAGGTATTTCAACATGTAGGTATACTGTTTTCTCTGGATACCACCACGTCTGAACAGATCCACATTTGTCCTGGTTGAGACCGATTCTCGTATCATGAGTACCGACGGGTGTAAGGCCAATGTCTAATTAGAAAAAAAAACATAGCTAGCGGCCTATAATAATTTATAATATTTTATAATTTATTATATTTTAACATGTCATATGATGTAAGGGTTGATAGTGATTGTAAATGGACAATGTAAAACAACAGTTCAATTAATATCTGTTGTTATTTAATGCTAAACAATTGAAAACTCTATTAGGAGATAATACTGATTGGTTTGAGTGTCACGAATAATCCAATTCTTATAAGACCTGTTTGAGTCTGGTCGAAGCCATCTGTGGGCGGTAGTGCTCATATAAGGAATCTGTCGGGCCATTTGTAGTACCTACTTGTCTCGTAAAAACTTACTCGTATCGTATCGTACAATTGATATTACTATTACTACACCCAGTAGAAAGCACAGGTAGTTTATAGATTTTCGTAATTTGTATTCATATGAAGAGATCCGTTATAATACATATTTGTAGGTCTTTGATTACTGAAGAACAAGTATACAAGTGTGCAGTGTCCAAACATATACAAAAATGACGTGATTTTTTACTCATGTAACTAGTTAAAATTATTCCGTTCGAAGTGGAAGTAATAATAGGGTCCGCTTGCTTTTATTTTTCTTTAATGATAATAATGGGCACAGCTTTAATAGGTTCAGAACTGTGCTCGTGGGAAGAACGGATTTGGATGTATGTGAATGGATTTGATGAGGCCCGAGAAAACTAATATTAGTGCTACGTGTTACAGCTCCGATGTACAGGAATTGTAGAATAAAATTGTAGTTGCAAAACCATATATCTACTATAATGTAGGAGAGGATGTAGGTTAGGAGATTATACGTTAGCCTCTATGTAAATAGAGTTGGTCGAATCATTGTGGTGACCTTAAAGTCGATTTAACATAATGACAAAGAGTTTGCTTATCAAGGTGTGATCGGCCTTGATAATCACGTTGGAGTGTGGTCCACGATTCTCGATGTAGTGGAGTAAATATATACCAAAGGCAAATGAGTTTTTGTAGTGCGTCACATGTAGTCAATATTTTACGAAGTGTTATCGTGTTATTATTATTGTTAGGCTATATTGACCTATCATCTTCGTATCTTATTCCATGTGGTCGCGAGCCGATCAACCGCAAAGCTGAACTTGAGTGTTCAACGGGAATAAATACTGACATAATTTGTAGTGTAAAATATATTTTACTTCAAACCCTGTTAGATGAACCCATTGAAAATGTGCAGAATATATTGAAAGTTTGGATTTGTTTTGGGTACGCAGTTAACGATATGTACAGTTCGTCAGTGCTACTGCTGCACGTACTGGTACCGCGATGTGAAACTCATTTCGAGTTCGCAAACAAAATATGTTTTATACAGCTTACGGAATTTCAATTATGTATGATGACGTGACACAATATGTACTAATTTAGTTTTATTATAACATTTTTTTTTAAAGATACGGTTCTATTATTTTTTCCACGATTAACGCCAGTGGCCTCATGAAATTCGATTTTTAACGTTATCTTTAATAATACTATCCTGTTAAATAAATCCGTTTCTCTTCCACTGAATTCCCATAAAGAAGAAGACACCCTCATTTTCTCAGCTCGTGTGTACTTAGCAGATATAATCATTGTTTCAGATACACAAAGCCTCAGTCGTTCGCGGACTGCATCGGCAATGAGCTGCCGCTGGGCTGGGAGGAGGCCTACGATCCGCAGATCGGGCCGTATTACATCAATCATGTCAATCGTGAGTACCATTTTTATTCAGCACGCCATCTTAGCTGTGGCCCGAACGAGATATATTTTACATCTGCCGTGTCAAAAGATTTACTACCAATGGCGTCTCGATAAGAAATATATCCTCTATAATTATTTCCATTGGCGGATGGTGACAAAACCGCACGAATATGCAGTCTATAATATTAAAAAAGGTCTACTTTGACGCTTCTTTAGGCGGGAAAACTGACAAATCGTTGTCCTCATTAAAAAATGTTTTTTTTTAGTTCCATGATAACTCCCGGATCGATTTTTGTCCAGAAATTGCTGCTCAACGCGGTAATTATAAAGACAGGACCATTACCGATTATAAATACTGATGATTTGATTGTGAAAATAGGTTTTCGTTACAATTTTATCAAGAGCACAGCTCATATGTAGATAAATACATTTGGTGAATGTTCGTATTTTAAAAGTCGAGTCGAATCATAAATCTCCGAAATCGGCGTGAATGTATGAAGAGAGTGATGAACGTAGAAAAAATTCGCTAGGTTTGTAAGGAAAGAGCTAGAGTCATTGCTCGCTGCCTACCTCGCGAGGGACCTGGTGTGAAGTTAGGTAT
>DWEI01004795.1:0-11351 GCA_018245875.1 Mysoria ambigua
ATATATTTATTTTGTTAATAAAACTAATTAATATTAATTTTGTTAATAAAACTAATAATATGAACTGGTAACAAGTTGAATACAGGCGAATTAAAACATATAAAAATCGCCATAATAACGCGTCTAGAGCATCTCAAATCACCAAATTAAACGTAATCCTTAATAAGCAAAATATCACACACGTCGCCTTACGTATCTAATCAGCAGATCAATTTGTTTTATCATAATTCCATGCAGTATGGCGATACAAGCGAATAACTAGCACGGCTAAGTTATTACGCCTGAAAATTGATGATATAGGTATAAAAAAATTATCGTATTGGTTGCAAATACGACTGCCGATCGGGAAGTCACGGGTTCGATTCCCGGGTCGGATACTATAAAATTTTGCTAATTTAAATTTTCTTGTAGTTGTTAGGAGTCTGGATATGTGCTTAATGTATAGCAATAGGCTCACCACTTATTTCATAGAGGGACGTAAACGTAACTGGTGAAACGTGGGAATATTCTGCATTCCTCTGCCTACCTCTTTGGAGGAATACAGGCGTGATATTACGTATGTTATTAAACAATAGTGTTTTAAAAGTAATTTTAAAACTTAAATTTAAAACCACATAAAACATTTTATACACCCTTGAAAATTATTTAAATAATACAAAAAAAAGATCTGATAGACAATCTTAACATATCGATTCTCCCTCGTAAATACATTGGAAACGCACATCGAAAGAAATAAACATACAAATAAACTGGACACTACGAGCACAAAACAGAACCATTGCCTGCATCAATGGCGTACGTTATTTCTAGAACAAAAAATAATAAATATGCACAAAGTTGTTCCACACTACCAGACAGAAATAAAAGAAAGACCAAGTTTTTCCCGTCTAGTGTTATCAGCTCCGTGACGTCAGACTTGCAGACGTTCGCCCTCTGTCGGCTGACTCATCGAGGAGGTGGCACATTGCGATTCGAAGTTTCGTACACCTGGCCGTTTATTTCATGTGAGCGTGTCTGTATATATTTGAGATATATTTAGTGAACTGCGAACGGTAACGCTTCCGCGGCGTTGAAAATATATTGCTGTTTGTACAGATAAAGATAAATACTTTAAAATACAGAGTCAAGGACAATGTACCCACTTGAATGAAAGACTCGTTTATTACTTTAAAAAATTGTAGTATATAAAAAAGGTCTACAGGTATTAAATATGTTTTTTTTCCTAAAAATTACGTCTGCTGATTTATAACGATAAAAAATATTTTATTTAAAATAATCTTCACCGCTATTTGTACATTTTCCTACTTCCTTAGGATTGCCAATCCAAAAAAGGTTATTTTTTAAAGCGAATGAATTATGGAGCCATTTTCTTATATATCCATACGAATAAAACCCTTATTAAGCGAGAGCATATCCCAGTGCAGCTTTCAATGCGATTATGCAGCGGTTTTCTAAAAATGAAAACCCAAAAACTTTACATCCTTAAAGTTATAGATAGACATATATGAAGTATATAGAATTTGAATGATTCTATGTTAAAAATCTATCAGCTGATAGAAGGAAATGGTACAGAAGCGGAACTTCCAGAGTTTACAGCTAGCACTATCTATATAGAAATGTCGGTTTCATACTTCTATATCCTAAGTACATACGATGGTTACTGGTTGTATACATACACAGTAAAAGATTTTATTACCATCCCTTAATTAAAACCTTGCTAATTAATCGGTTCCACAATACCTACTATATACAACAAAATGATGATTCTCACAGCGACAGAGTACAACTGTCTGAACTGAATGAACATTACTCGAGAAAACCCAACGACATACATTTATAACGAATTTAAAGAAGAATGAATGAATCTGGATGCGAACTAGATTTAGGTATTGCAGATTAACAAAAAAACAATGTAGAATCGCAAGCCGAGGTCTTTCCTCGTCTGAAAAATAAAAATATGATGTCATCGACACGGTACGGTGCGGTGCGGTGCGGTGCGAGCAGTGGGTGACGCAACGACGACGACGACGCAAGCGCCGCCCATAACGCGAACGCCGACGTCAAACGTACCGTGAAAACTATGGTAGTACACGACTTAGCCGACTGTCCGAAAACGCGCGACGGCTCAGTGCGCGGCGAAGGCGGGCGAACGCGCGTTCCACTCGAGGTCTCGAGAAACATCGCCCGTACTTTGACCGTGACTACTGCGGTCATTGGATTAAAATTTATCGTATCATAATACTCATTCTAATAAATATGTATTGTATCCGGAAAGGAGTAACTAATATTCAAGATTTTAACGTTTCCGTAACATACAATACAATAAATTTCCAAAGGCGTAATTCCTTTTACATCATACCACCTGTTTGTAATATCAAACGAAAAACAAAAAGCTTAAGTAGACGGTGAGAAATATATTAAAAACTAATTAGTGATTTGCACGTGTGTTTTTGAACTACCATTTTATTCATACAATTTCTTAGTAATAGCGAATGGCGACATTTATGTAATTGGCTCGCGACTATTATTTATTAGCGAATAGTATTCCTAGCTTTTTTATATTTTCCACGATCTATATTAATATAACAAAGCATAGTAGGATTTGAAAAAATATTTTTTATTTATGTTGATCATATGAAGGCTATAAGGCTTTTTAGCATTACAGTATTATAATAAGTTATTTCGTGTTAGTAAGGTATATGTTAAAAATCGAAAACTATTATTAAGTATAGGTTATAAGTTGTAGGTACGACAAAAATTTTAAAGACAATTTTATGAAGATAACCTTTGTCTTTTATAGCTTGTCAAATTGGATTCATATATGTAGATATGGGCTGCGAGCACAGTAATACACTACTACAAAAGCTAACTGTATTAGTATTAATGTATACACGACATTGACACGGCGAGATGTCTTTCGAGACTTGGCAAGATCGGTGGGGGCTCATGAACAAGGACCTCCTCTATAGATTCGAAACAAGTGCGATCAACCCGAAAACGAACACATGCAGAATTTATTCTTCAATTTCGATTGCTTGTAATTTAAATTTAACAGATCGAAACTCATCTCAACATGCTACGTTTAAAACGCACACTGTACGCTGTCCGCTAGTTTATTTAGGTACATGAAAATTTCCACTAAAGATATAAATAATATAGCAATCACTTTAAAACCTCGAATGTGCATTCACTATGCAAATATTTACAAGTTACACACACAAACACATTTATCCCTCGTGACGTCACCACACACGCACACACACACACACACACATATTGTGATGACGTCAACGCGACGGCTGTCAAGATAACAAATAATGCGTTCTTAATACAAATGCACGTTGCAACTGTGTTAGGGAGCAATACGGAAAACCTGCACGAGACTGTCACGGCAGAACAATTCTTCGTCCTGTATCGGGAGGCGAGGTCGTAGCGGCGCGTACGGTTAATACATAAATTAAAGATAAAACCGACTGTACATATCGTGTGACAATGCGGTAGTAAAAGAGTTAAATCAATTTCACATAATCCTCATTTGGTTTGAAGCGTGCCTGCGTATATCACGACCGGAGACCAATTTTGAATGGGTTTACTTACCAACACCAACACGCGTAGATACTTCCACTGTTTATAGCAGAATTGGACCAGTGAAACAAAAAATACGCCAAAGGCATCTTGCATATTTTTATATACCTACACTTGTAAATGTTTACACAGAATATACACACGTGTATCATTATACCTGAGCGTGCCGCAGCTGGTTGACGAGAGTGGAGCACCTCTCCGGGTCCTTGCGGCCGTCGAAGGAGTCCAGCTCGGCGGCGATCATGTTGAGCGCGTCGTCCGCGAAGAAGAACTGCGCCAGCAGTGAACGGTCGTCCCTCTGCAATATAAAATCAATACATCACACTCACATTTCTCATCACAATCGTCCTCATAATCGTCATCACCTTTCATCCTATCGTAGGACTACCCGGAAGGGTTATGACCATAATTCCCACGCTAGTCATGCGGATCGCAGAGTTCAGCTTCTTGTACCGCCAACACTGCTGCCCATAAGTGGAATTAGCAGTTTAGGTGCCTCATACGACATTCTGGTTTTATGGCACAGAGTCGGGGATTATTTATATTTTCACCCTACACGGCAGGATTTTTATAAATATTAATGCAAAGACTATCACCAACACCAAGGTACTACCCATTGCGTTGCTGAACATTTGACAACGCTGCACTGCAAAAACAGAGTATAAGTACTTAAAGAAAGTAAGTAAAGCTTATGATGTTAAAGCATCTTCTTGTACGAACAAGGAATTTAATGCCATAAACAACATCTTTTCCGATAAGCGTTGATGTTTTGAAGGAGTTGGTGAAACAAAAAACAAATAGGTACAAGATAAAAGAAAAACATCGGAACAGCAAAACTGACATTTATAGCGGCTCAGTCGTTCACGTGCAGTGCGCGTGCGCATGACGTAATAACGAAATACTAGTGAGGTGCACTGGCGTTATTCGTTTGTTTTCAAAAAAATATAGGACTTATGTAGACACGGAAACTAATGTCTCATGAAGACACGGAGGTATCAGCACAGAGTGAGAGAGCCAAGCAAAAAGGTGACTCGCCGATAGGGAGAGAAAGATAATGTATTTGATATTCGTTTCTCTTTCTCAACTTTGCGCGTCACGTTATACCACGCGTACCAAATGCACGGTCTTTCTCTGGAACAGCAGGATATTTGCAATTGTATAGTCGCTTATAGCTCGCCTGCTCTTCTATGTATTATCTAATCTATCTATCTATCTATCTATCTAAGAATGAAGAACGGCCTAAATAAATGACTTTCGATTTGCGCCAGCATACTACACGATCATAGAATATTACTACTAATCCATAATATCGGTTATTCATGTTTTAAACAAAGACATTATCAAAAAGTGAACATATAATACAAAAGTAAACAGCTCACGTAAATATATTTAAGGTATAAAGAGTTCTGACATTTAATAATCTTGTATAACATGAGCGCGTTTCACCCAAGCGGAGGCCTTCGAGAAACCTTACTAAGGCTGTGCAAGGAAAGATTAAATCTCATCCTATAAAAATAATACTTACCCTCGGGGACATTTTCAGTGCATTAAATATACAGTATCTTTACGCTCATAAAACCTTAACTAAAAGCGGGTTGAATTAAAAGTAAAAGAAAAATACAAAAGAATAAAAAAAAAGAGAACAGGACACGGGAGGTTATTTTTACTTTCAAATAAAATCGCGGTCAAAGATAAGGAATGATGATAACGCACATAAAAGTTCATTAGCCCCGACAAAATTATACGATGAATTTTATTTTGATCGTTGAAAATTTACACGTCATAAATTTGGCGAGCTTCTCTCACGCAGCTCATTACAACCGCAGTATTTTTTTAAAAACATCATCTTTGATAATATTTTGCTTTGAACATACTAAAATATCGATCTACCTACCTGTACAAATGTAGTAATACCTATACAAATATGCTTACATATATTACAGCAATCTATTGTAGTACCGGTTTTGGTCACATCGCTGGTCACATGTTAAAAGAAATCATAATATTTACAAATAAGTATATTAAACAAATTAAACAGATTATCTTAGCTGATTAAGGAACCAAGTTTTAAATTATATTAATTTTCATGTTAAATTTTTTAATAATACCTTAGACATCTCCATATAAGGTCATCTAACGCCAAAGTAGACTCTGAGATCGTATGTTCTATTGTAATTTTTTGATACCGAAAAAAAGTTATAAATGCTTAGACACTAACTCGTACTTTTTAACGTCAAGATCAATAGCATCAGTCATCCAAGCTGTGGTCATCGTCCCATTTACAAAGACAAACAATTTGAATATTATTCAGGATATAATATTGAGAAAAAGTTTAATATCTTGATGTTTCTGTTAGGACTGCGAGTCTGTAGCACGACTTATAGCAGCTAACGCTCGACATGATTAGCATTTATGTAATTGAATTTGTCAATGAACCCGAGTGAGTTTGGCGAACAATGAATTGTGTGATCTAGTTGCCAAAGGAGATAGTGTATTTATAGCACATGTTTTACCAATCGCATAGATCAACCAATTCATCTACAACGATCCCTACTTTGAACATCATCATCCAGGAAATTCCGCCAGATTATAAAATAAAACTTAAAATAAATAGCATGCCTTAAATTGTTTTTTTATAAATTTAATGTTATATCTCTTATTTATACCATAAACCAATTTTACTGTATAAATTTAAGTTATATAAGGATGTTGTTCAGGAACTTTCTAAGAGACATCGAAAAAATGCAATTAAGTTAGATGCTGAAAACTAACTTAAAACGTAAATAGGACAAAAGATACAATTTATTACGTTCCGTTATCATTATCATCATAATAAATGAAACGCTTTCAAAAAATATCTTGTAACAGCAAAACATAATAAACCTTCATTAAAAATGGCCAAACTGCGCCTTTTGAATTCAGGTTCAACAACCCTATGATCCTTCCAGCACATCAGAAAGGTTAACTTAGCGGCAAAAATTTTGTGGGAAATTATAACATTTAAATAATTATGTATCAACATAATTTTATATGCAACAAATTTGGATGAAAAAAATATAACTGCCGAGAATAGTGCACAAGGACGTCATAAAATGTACCTAATAGCATTTTGTACAAAGATATATTTTATACATCATTGTGAAATTATCACAATGATTAAAACATAGTTGCAACAAAGTGGGTTTTTGTCAATAATCCCCGCGCTGTGCATGCGGGTTGCAGAAAACAAAATACAAATGTCACATTTTCATTTTTTTTTACCATCCAAATCTTTTGTGTACCTCCTTTTAAAACAACATAGTTTCGTATATATATGATATGTAAACAGCGTACATACCACAGTGTATGTTAAGTAATGTATTATACACTAATTAACCCGCACAAACTAAAGCAGTCGACACACGAGTACCTACGCAATCGGGCCGGCATCAGTCGGCGTTCTCGAGAATATGTTACCCGTACCAGAGCGCGGTGGCCGTGCGATTATTTTAATTTCTCTTTCTGTTCATTTACACCTGATGTAATTCTAGTTACAACAGTTTCTTACATAAACAAATATAATTCTCTCCGAAGCCACTCGAAGCCTCCTCTATCGTGCTCTTTTAAGCGACCGTCGCTAGAAAAAACAAATTCTGAACCAAATAATATCAACGAGACTATAACATAACGTGGTTTTCAAAGGTTTCTATGGAGTAGACCACAAAATGCTCGAACTAGCTGGGACTAATACTGGATGTTTCCTAAACCCAAGTTTAAGTTAAAAATTTTTAACACGATACGAACAATTCCATAATCTATTACTACGGCAATTAAAATCTAGGTTAGGTAGAAAACCTGCATGTTTGCTTAACTTTATCAGCAATCGTTACTGTACTTACTGAGACGATTAGTCACGATCTGTACAAGTGTAGTGGCAAAACAATATAATTCTATTAAAATAACAATCACCGAATAGTAAAAATATTCTATTTTCGTTACTCAAAAACATTCAGTGTGAAGCGATATTCCCGTGGGCAGTCTGTTTATTACCCTAATTATGATTTATGGGTCATTTGTTTACAAGTCGTTATTAAAAAAAATATTTAAACAAACTACTTGCCATGTTATACCTACAACAGGCATTTTTGTCATATAATACAGGCACTTCTACATATATATGGAGTCATTGAAAAAATCTAATAGGTATATACCTACATTTTTTTTAACATTCCATACGAATATGAGACTAGATTACACTATTTTTGTTAAAGATCGTAAGATCTTTTTTCGTTCACTACAATTAAAAATAATACATTTATTCAGATGCATACATATGTTATTTACTCAAAAAATATGTAATGATTTTTTTACCAAAGCTTAAACAATTAAACTGCAAATAGAGTATAAAATTGCGACGTATCGATAATTTCTGAGCTTAGAATATAAAACAAAAAAAAAACTAAACAACCGTCATCTTTTTCAAAGTCACCCAAACAAGTAAAAGACGGAGTCCGGTGTTGAATCGACGGTGGTAAGTGGGACAAGTTGGAAAAATTTATTTCCTCATATGAATCCAAATCACCGTCTGCGGAACATTTATCTGTAATTACAGACAACACACAATTTCCCAACGGCCGTATCACATTGACAGTGAACACGACACGCAACGCACGAGTGAGAAGAGCGCCGGCTTCATTTCCCGGCGCCGCGCCCCGAACACCGCACGGCCCGCTCCACATGCCGATTGATATTTAACGTACAGTACAGCCTCGACCCACGCGTGTACATATCGTACAGACACATATGTCAATCGATATAGAACTAAAGGTAAATAAAAATAGACATCAAAATATCCACAATCGAATATACTTCATAAGTTCAAGTTTCTCGTGTGACTTGCCAAATCGCATAATTTACTCTAAATGTATAATGTCTCTCACGACACATTTTTATAGACATAGAAGTGGAACGTGTCTCGCCGAGCGGTCATTGAAACTGATCTAAAACCCATTATTGCATCTACTGAACTGAATGTATTGGCATCTACTGAACTGATCTAAAACCTATTGCATGTGTATCTCAATTCCAATACTGCAGCTGTTCCACTGTACAGAGACCGCGTCAAGGAAATTTGAACGCATCAAAGGAATATATAACAACCGAGTATGGAAAGATATTCCTTTGACGCAGACTAAGGAATTGCTTTTACTATGTTTCCTGTGGATGATGGTAGGCAACGAAATGGTGCAATGACAATGATATTACAAACAAAAAATTATACTAAAAAAAATTTAAAGAATTTTTTAATTTTTCCCGGGCGCTTCTTTTAGGAGACATGTACATCGCAAGCTTCGGTTTGCTACCATTTTTGATCCCAAAATTTACACTTGAATACGCTAATTAAATGAAGTCAATGAATATTCGTGAGAGAATCAAGAATACCATGAAAGCGGTGAAGTGAAAAAAGTTTTTTATTTGGTGTTACATTTTTTTGTATTAAATATGAAAATAAAGGGAAGTTTATTGGGGTTAAATGCTTAGAAATGTTTAATTATACAAACGACTATACTATACAAACGACGAACTTATTTTGATAATAAAAACAATAAAATTTATATCTATAACTATCAGTTCATCGCCATCAATATTGCAACTCTTTTATATTTCCACTGCTGGACAAGTACCTACAAGTGTGTCCGCTCACAATGAGAAGGGTTTTACTTTTCCGAACAAAACGGAGTGCGCTTATTATGTTTTCATGCAGCGTTCTCGAATCTACTACGGCAAAACAAGCACAGCTGATTCACTGGGTGGTAGCCGTGTTGCCTCATACCATACAATAATCTTCATTCTAACGCAACCATTATCTGTGACGTTATATGTACATATAAGGATTAATTTCGAAAAGTACACTTTATAATAAATCATCACCGACCACATCTGTAATCCTTTTATCGTACCACTGTTCGACTCCCTTGTGAAGTTTTCTCATACAATAGGAAGGGTTAAAGCCTAATGTGAATTGACGGGCTTAACGCGACCTAAATCGTGACCTAAATATGCTACCGCAATAATACATATCTTCAAATCCCATAACACGTCAAAAAATCATCAGTGAGAGATCATATAACATAGTCTCTATCGCGTTAAATATAAAAATCAATTCTACAACGATTAATTACAATGGACGGTATTTACGCAACGCGCATAGTAGCGGCGAGTGCATGCAGTTCCGTAAACCGAACGCACAAACAACCATAAACCAAAACACGCGAGCACATGTTTTGGCAACTGATCTAAATACACACAACCATAGCGCTCCCGACTATCGACCGGGACCAATATTTTCTACTTACTATCATTCTAGTTTATTGTTGCCTGGCCCGATTCCAACTAGCGAGAGACTGCGAGCTTTTGGCAGATGTTGCGGCGGTGCGGCTCCAGCGCGAGCGCGGCTGCGTCGTGCGTCATTCACGTTCAACTCAGCCCGTAATGTCAGTAGTTAATTACATGTTAGTGCAATACGAATATATAAAAAATACAGCCTTACGCCAAACGCTATGATAAGAAAACAACAGTAACAATTCTGTAACAAATTTAGTACAACCTCGAATAGCAATTATTCAATAAATGTCTGGAATGTTTTGTATAGCCTGAAGTATTTAGTACCACCTGGAGGACCAGCCTCCTTCAACTATTAGGTACACAAGTATTATCTCAACTATTTGGCCATTCGATTTTCAAAACATCAACACCGCATAGTGGCAAGGGGGTCCGATAGCGCAATTGTTTATATACCTTTGTATCTCTTATGAAAAAAGTATGGTATTATACGTTTAAAGATATGACTGTTTAAAGATATAATCTGATTGCCAGGTGTAATTAAAAAACACGAAAAATAAATTCGTCAAAAGAATGTTATCTTGAACTTGAAAGTGTCAAATACGTATATGAATGATTAACTGTTGTGAACGCACGATATGCATTACAATTTTTTTCTTATCATTTTTGAACGTTATACATAGGTCGCACAAGTTCAATGTAAGCGAGCCGACTGATAACAATCGCACTAAGGGTATGATGATTAAAAGTTTGTGAAAGTTAATTCAATTAATTAACTTTATTAAGTCCATGTTCCGTACAATAAGTGTTTGTACGTATCGTGGCGGAGCAAGAATACATGCCTCGACCCCGTGCCGAGATACCGGATGTCTCAAGAGGCGACTAAATCCGGCGCTGGCAGATCGCAGTTTTCATAGACACAGCTAAATTCTCAGGTGAGAAAAACTGTGCTTTGCCATCACAACCCCGCATGCCGAGCGTGGATATTATGAGCATATACGGCAGTGAACTGCAATAAGCCCATGATACATACACCTAAAATTTATAGTGAATCATAACAATCACTTTAATTCACATGCAGAATAATATATACTTTTCATCGGACATTATTAATTCCAAGCAACATTAGATTTTGGTGTCACTGCCGCGTCAAACCGTCCAGCCATTGTACGCTGCGCGACGACAATAACAACGCAGGGAGGACCGCGCTCAACCGACCGTGACGTCGCCTTGAATATATTGAACCGTTCACTTGAGACACAATTGAGTTTTGCGAATTGTTATAACGACTGAATAAAATCCACATTCACATTTAATCGATAAAAGATATAGTGTAACAGAGTTGAAACGATGAAAAAGTGTAACGATTTGTATTTAAAAACGACAGTACAAGTTAGCCGAGTGTGCGTCTCGTGTAGAACTAATTGTCCATGGATAAAATTTTG